>PVHY01007122.1:0-69729 GCA_004024945.1 Uropsilus gracilis
CTATCTATCTATCTATCTATCTATCTATCTATCTATCTATCTATCTATCTATCTATCTATCATAATATTCTAACATCATGATCACACAAAATCCACAGTGAACTTCAGGGTTTTACTCTTGGTGTTGTATATTCTGTGGATTCAGAAGTTTGTTGGTTATTTTAGTTGTAAATGCATTTTCTTATAATAGAATATTTTAAAATGGAAATAACTTGTTTCTGTGAGCAAATTTCCCAGTTACCTTGACAAAGATTTGAGGGAAAAAATAGAATAAAATGAAAAATAAGAAAGTGCATAGCATAAAGGTATAATTTTGAAGAATATCCCAGTATAAGACTTACATCAAATTAGAATAGTAGAGAGGTGATGCATAGAATTTATACATTTATTCATCTATGCAGCAAGTATTCAATATCCTACAATAAATATTTTGGCACCAAGGGCAGATGATATATATTGAATAAACTTAGCATAGTCTTCTTAAGAAGCTTACGGATAGAGAAGTAAAGAAATAATCCCCATCTAAAGAGATTGATAAAATTAGAGGTAGTACTATGACACACAATTGCCAAGTACTAATTGGTTCCAAACTAGAGGGTGGAAAGAAGATAACAGGAGACTTCACACATGGTATATCACCTGATTTAAAACTTGAAGCAACTTATAATAACATTGAAAGATTCATCAATTAACTTTCAAATGAGGATAATTACCTACTTATCAAATGCATTGTTAATACAATTACATTTTCCAAGCATAGCGGTAAAAGACAGAATGGCAAAGTCCAAGGGAGACATAATCACACAACTGAGGAAGTGACTTAGTAAGATTATGACATTCTTTTGCAAAAAGTTTAGCTTAATAGTCCTGACCCACTCTAGCCACACTGCTAACTCATGAATTTTAAAATCTATTTCAAGTACTTCAATGATAATTCCTCAAAAGAATTTGGACATTAAGACTGGAATCCTATATTATTTTGCTTTCATGGGCTTCTGAATGGATATGTTCTTAATTTAAGGCATTCTCTGCATCTTTATATAATTGTTTTTCTAGGACATGGTGGTTGGAACTCAGAGAAAAGTCATGCAACAGAGTTTCTTTCTTTAGTCAATCTGCCTTTTCAGTCACTGATTTATGACTCTACCCTTGGAAATTTTCATACTTTTTGGAAGAACAGCAAATGACATAAGTCCAGAATACATTAGTAGGTAAGAGATTTATGGCCTGCTACGTTTACTTAGGCATATTTTAATAAAATATATCGACACTGTAAAGTCTAAGAGAATGGAAATCTTTATTTAAAATGAGTGTCACCTACCCCATTTTCTGTTTTCTTACTACCACTCTCCTGTATCTACATTTACATATATATACATATATATTTACATATATATGTAATGTGTCTCTGAATTTGAACACTGTATCATCACTCTATGAACACACATAGACACGCTTACTTTTTAGTTCTTTTCTACATGTTTCGATGGATTGGGTACTGGCATCACATAAATAAGATCCCGTTTTCCACAAAGTTCTAGTGAAAAATAGACAATGGGGGGGGGTAAACCCTGGGGATTACAATGTTGTGAAATTTATATATAAACAAAAAAAAGAAAATTAGACAATAATGAAACAACTTAGCACGCAAACATTCAGACAGCTGTGCAAACACTGACAAAGGAATAACATGCAACAGCTTCAAAAATGTTAATGAATATGGGCTATTTGGGGGAAAATAAAAGGTAAACTGAAAGTCTTTCCAGCCATTTGTGCTAAGAAAGGCTGTTGAGACCATCAAGGTTGGTAGCCACATTGTGAAAAAGAAAAAACTGCAAGTACCCTTTGAAAGGTGTATAGGAAGGAAATCACAACACTATGTCCCATTTAGTGGAGTAAGATTCTTTCTCAGGTTTCTGAATGCTTTGAGCAGAAGGGAATGTGCTGACTGTACAAATGATTAAGCTGTCAATTTAATCAAGTTAGACTGTCCACCTGAAAACAAGACTTTTCAAATGGTATCAATTTTCTCTGGTAAAGTGATAAGACTGAAAAACTTTCTGTGGTACTCTTTAGGTTCCAACCCTCTCTTCTGACTTTCAGCAATTCAGTTCAAGAATTTTTTGCAATTAGACTAAGCTGTTATGTTTCAACTAAAGATACTCCTGATTTCCTGTCTAAGGTATGAAACTACACAGCACCATTCTCCCAAACACTAACTTTTCCATTTTTTTTGAATCACCATAAGTCATGAAAATAAAAGATCATGAAAGTCAAACTTTTTGAGTACAGCTCAATGTGACCAGAAGATCTCTATCTCCTTTTATTCTGATAGTTTCGTGTAACCAAACAAGTTGCAATATAAAGTTAGTACTAATTCTCACCCAAAATAAATTATATTATTAAAATACAAACATTTCTAATAAATGATGATAGTTTCAGAATATTATCATAAAACTTTTTTGAAATGTGTAGCACAAAATCATTGAAGCAGACTTGATCTTAGTTTAGCAACTCTGTCACTAGCTTATTTCCAAAGGTTGTCATTCACATGGACACGTACACTACCTTTGCTTAAACCGCCACTGTGAAGGTCTGCATACCTAGTGAACTCAAGAAAGTCAGCTCAGCAACTTACTAATAAACTTACCGCTGCTTTGTACAAATTTAAACATCTTTATGCGAAAACAATTCATGGAAAGTTTATGGTACTTGAAAATATAAATAATACCATATTTTTCTCAGGTTTCACAACTCTGTCTTCCCAGTTCTTATAAATATCCAGATGACAGGGTGGGCTCCCAGAACTATACCAGCTTCTTTGCACCCTTCTTAATCCTTACATAAAATGATGTACCTTCCATGTCTTTAATGTCCCTCCTCTAGTTTTGATACAAATAGGAATGCCTATAATTCTTCAGTCTAGAGATTTCATTCTTTGCTGAAAAAATAATGATTACTCAATTCCCTGATCATCTAATCTAAGTAATTAAGTTGTTAACACTATGGCTCTGGCACAAGAGTGATTAATTCCTGCTCATAAAAAGTTGAGAATCATGCAGTTCCTTCTATTAGTTCCTTGAAACTTTCAACTACCTTTTTTTATTTAAGAAACAAGCATTTTATTTACTTTAACGAAAAAGTTTGTTTGTTGCAAGAATTTGCTAGTAGAGAGAACACAACCTGAATAACAATGAGATTAAAGTGAGGGGGTTACTTTAGTAAAAAGCAAAAAGCAAACGATAATGAAGAGATTTAGTCACCTAAAGAGAGCAAATTAATGAATTTATTTCTGATTTTCTGACACCTAAGGTAAACTTCTGCTTGTGCTTATTAGGTCAAAGTGCTTGTGCTTCAAAGGTCATTTCTTCCTTAGAAATTTTATACTTAGGCTAAGTGAGTACTTACGTCACTTTGTTTACTATTTTGCTTCTAAGCCACTCAATTCACTAACACTTCCAAATCCAGAACTACTGTATTTGCTTTTAAACCAATGTGTAGCATCTACCAGTAACCGGTTTTTTGTAAACTCCCTAGAAATTTTTGCAACTTTCTCATTATCCTCTGAGTTCTGGGATAACACCAATTAGATTGACGCTTTCAGTCTGAAGACTTGAACTGACTTTCTTTGGTTAGCACAAATTTTCTTTTTCCAGTAATAAATCATCTCCATATCTTACTTTCCTCATGTTTTTCTAAAACACTTTTTAAAAGATAACAGATTTTTAACTGATTTTGAATAACTCATCACTAGTCTACTCATATATTTTTTCTGTGCTATGTTTTGCATATATCACTTCTTTCATACTCAGTCATTAATTTGGTACGAACATTTTACTAATTCCTCTATAATTTTTCAAAAAAGTGCATATTAGTTGCAAAAAATATTATTCAATTTTACTAGTATTTTCTTTTTAATTTATTTAATATCAATCAAATCTTTATGAGAATGTGATCAGAATATTTTTCAACTTTTCTTATATTCATTGGAATAATTAGTTTTTCCTTTGTCATTTGTTCCATTTCATTAGCTTGTTTCTTTGCATTTAGGTTCTTGGTTTTCTTAAATTTTCTGATGTTCTTTAATTGGTGATTCATATTTATGAATGAAGATTTGAATTGATGAATTAGGGCAGCTGTCACACTCTCTCTGTGTAGGGTTGGATCTGTTTCCCCAGAAGGCCTCTCCTGGAATAAGCATCTCTGTCTTTGTCCATAGGTGAGAACAAATCCACTCGGAGACATCACTTTAGAACATGTGGCCAGGGGGTGAGCAGGCATCTGCACAAATGGCAAAATAGCAAGATTATTACTCTGAGACTGTAACATATCTCTCTCCTGATAATAGGGCTTTACTTTTTACATTTGGTTGTACAGTGTTGGTGTAAGTCAGCTCTGCTTCTGCTTCAAGTGACAAAGATCACACTGGATGGCTAATTTATCCTATGCAGTCCACTTAGTTTCTTTAAGAAGAAATGTTGCTGCTGTCAACCACCATGAGAAAGTGATAGAAGGTTCACACTGGGTCGGTTGGCTTACAAATGGATTTTTAAAGAATTTTCTTAATTACTGTTTCACAACTCTTTCCCCCTTCTCACCTTGTTTATTAGCTGAATGTGGAAGTTCTTTAATCTACTTTCAAGTATTTATTTAACCAATTTGCTGTTCTGTAGAATGCTTCATATGTACATTTAATCTTTATAAAGTTTCTGATTTTATTAAGAAAATTTTAAAGGCCAAATTCATGGAAATTATCTTATGACCTGTAATAGCCTTCAAAAATGTGAAGGTCAATTCAGAATCAGGATAGAATCTGACACCTGAGTCATGAGATTCAGTGAAGTGATGATTATATAAGGGATAAAAAAAAGGTCTTTGGTGCATCTCTTTTAACAATAATAAAAAATTTCTGTTTCTTAAGTTTTTTTTAATTTTCTAACCAATTTTAATAAGTAAATCTAAAAATTCAAGTAAAATCTGAATAATTGAGATCATATATGTAATGTCATATATTACAAAATTATTACATATTTTATAGAAACTACATTATATGTATATTTTGATTATGTTTACATATCAACTCTCATTTAAAAATGTAAGAGTTCTCAGTTTTGTTCTTTGATAAAGACTATCCAAAAATTATGTCTAGTGCTCTTTGAAGTCATTGGCCATATGTTCTTTAATCTCACAATTAGAGACAGTCTTCTATTACTTTGTAGTCAGTGAGAATGAGAAGTATTGGCCTCATATTGCTCTAAAACCACAAGTGCACTTTGAAAAGGAAGTAGCTTTAGCTTCTCTCTCAACAGTTATTTAGGTTTCATGTTTTTCAGTGATTCTAAACATAAATTACAATTTTTATTTCTCTTATGTTTCCTTTATGTTTTTGCATCTGAGTCAGAACAGAAGAATATTTATTCTTCATTTCCTAGTAAAATTTATTTCATTAAAACAATAGGACAAAGCAACATATTCAAAATTTCTCCAGATTTTTCATTTTACTCATTCTAATGTTCATGAAACAATGTTCCTTTCATACAACTCAAAGTATACTTTAAATCTTATCTAAGCAAATTCACTTATATCACTTAAAATTTAAATAAAAAATAACCCAGTACGTGTCAAACATTTTTAATTTTTCTCATAATACAATACATATTGTATCAGTTAATATAAAAACATTTCAGAAGTCATCTACTTCACTTACAAATTAAGTCCAAACATTAGTGCATGCAATAAATAATACTACATATGATGGTGTTTGGAAAGTGTGCATCAAAGGGCTTAGGTAGACCAAACAAAGTGCACTGAAATACACTTAAACCCTGGGTTAGGGATAGTTTTTCTTTAGCAGATAATTTTCTGTTTTGCTTTTTCTTTGTATTTGGGAACTTGATTTTTTAATCTATTATATCAAGCTAAAAAGGGTTATTTGGCATTAACTAAATGTGACTATAAGAAAAATCTTTGCATGCCAACTTAATTTTCTATCCTGAAAATAGATCATTATCCAGTAGATCACAATATTCCTGTTAAGTGTTTAGCATGCCCCCTTCTCAAAGAGGAAATGCAAAGTAAAAAAGCAAAAACTCTACCTACATGAATAGACATTCTAATTTAAAGAATTATTATGGTATTTATCATTGGAAATGACTTAATACTCCATTTTAATAGCTATAATAGATTTGCAAATGGTTGCTAATATAAAAAATAAATTAATGGTATAATTCATCATACTATACTGATGATGCAATCATATCAACTACCCATATCCCTCATAAAGGAATTTGATCTGAAATTTTATTTTATTACCTTTTGCTTGCTTTCCTTTCCTATTAATCTGTGGGATGCCTGAGAGCAATATTATGTCTTATTTATTTTTGTCATCAACTTACCAACATCCAGCAGAATTCTTGGCATTATCAATACTAAGTACTTTTTCTAATTGAAGTGAACTATTTCAGTTAGCTAGGCAAAAGAGCCTCTCAGATTTAAGAAGCTTAGGAAAATTCCTATCATAAAGGAACATAGGTTCTTAAAGATAAATTTACTGGGAAAATAGCCTAGATATATTTATTTTTCCCATGTGAGAAAATGATACCTTTAATAACACACACCATTATCTGAGTTTTATGTATGTATAGTATTGCCTGGTGAATCTTACCATGCTCTCTTTAACTTTGCAAGTTGACTATTTCTCTTCTTACAAAACTCTTGCTCAGTTTCTAATGTGTCATTACTTTAACTACAAATGTGATACAGGTATTACATTTCTGAGGATTGTCATTCAACAGAGACAAAAGTTGTCATCTATCTCAATCAACTCCATTCCCCGAATTTCTATTTAGCCCAGCATTAATTATAGAGTTAAGTTAGCACCAACTTGAATCTCAGTATTCAGTTAAAAAGATGGCTCAATGAACTTTCTAGCTATTCTGTGCTATTCCAGCTTATGATATTTTCATGGACCTTCGCAATAGTAGTAAAAATAGTCAGCATTCATTGAGCAAAATTTATTCTCTACTGTCTTTTACATAACTATCTCTCCAATGAAAGTCCATATAAAAATACCTCAATCAATATTTGATAAATCATTCATTAATTAAAATTTTATCAAATATTAAACCAAATCAACAATTAAGCAAGTTATCTGCTCCAAGATGAGGCCTCTCACTTAGACAACATTGTTTTTTTCTTTTCTAGAATTCAGACCAGATGCCTCCTTTCTGTTCTGACATATTTACAGTAATTTGGACATTCTCTTAGGTGGCATTCCAGTGACTTGGGGAAAGCATTATTTTCACTGGCAATACTTTAATAATTGAATTTTGGGGGTTTTGATGATTTTTGATATTTACATCATAATAGACGTTTCCTTTGGCATGACACACAAAGGGATCTGAATAAACTGTTAGACTTCCATTAATTTGCTGTTAATATACTAGAGTGTTGAGAAATCAAAGGACCCAAAATTGAATAAAATTCCCCTAAGTGACAAAACAGGAAAGAAGAGACAGGTCTGCTCACTTCTGGTGAACTGGAAGAAGGAAAAAATCTGCTACTATAGGATATGAGGAAGATGCTAACTCAAACTTCAATTAACTTTTAATGACTATGGGTAGGCTAGCTAATAAATACAATTCCAAGATTCATATAGAGAATAAATCTGCAGTCTTTTAACAACTGTACGTGTATTACACTAAAGACAACCCTGGGCTGAGAGTGAGCCTCTTGAAGTGTGTGGGTCATTCTGATAGTTAAGGCAGGCACCTACAGAAGACTAGCGGGGAAAGAAGCTGAGAGAAATTCTTCCAAGGCATTCCACTCTGTCTTGACAGTTCACAGTTACTCTTCCAAAATCAAAGTGAAGTGGGAGGGCTCTCAGAGATTATCTATAATACAGAAAGAGCTTGGAACTGAAACAAAATTCCCATGGTTCAGAAACTGATTACTTTGCTGTAAAATACAAAGATAGCTCTGGAATCATAACAATATGCAGATGTTAAAGTTATCAAACAAAGTTATAAAATAATTGCAACAAAAATATTAAAGAATCCCATGGAAAGATGGACACTTGTATGCAGAAATGGGAGGTTTTAGTAGAGAAACAGGAACTATGATGAACTAAAAGGGAGTGATAGAAATGTAAAATGTTTTCAGAAATGAAGAAATCATTAGATAGGTTTAACAATCAGGTACAAAAGAAAACAACAATTCATTTTAGTTAAGACATTATTCCAACTAGAATATTAAGACAGAAAAAATAAACATGCAATATCTGATCAAAGCAAACAGTCAATATTTATGTTTTGATGAAATGTTTGATGAAACATTGGATGGCAACTTTCCAGATTTTATGAAAACCATTCCCCTATAAATATAAATATAACCAAATATAAATAAAGCCAAATCAGAATAAACACAAAGAGAAATTAGAGCTAATGTAGTCAAAATGCTGAATATCAAAGACAAAGGATGTTAAGAGCATACTAAGGGAACAAAATTTTTTTTTCTAAATTTAGAAAATATTATTTCCTAAATTGTATTTTCTAAATTATATGAGAACCACTAAGCACACAATGCACAAAAAGAAATATCTGGGGGAAAAGAAGTAAAATACAAAATTAAATGTGCAAAAAAATTTTTGATTCACCAAAACAAACAAAATGGGTACAGGGAAAATATTGCATAAATAAAAAGCAAACAGTTGTGTTTCTTATTTAAAATCTACAATATCAATGTTTGCTACATTAGATACAAAAGCAAGGCACAATAGGTATAATTTACAAGAATTATAAAATGTAAATATAAAAAGTAAATGGTTGGAAATAAAAGTGTAGGGATTGATAGGAGCATAATAAATCTTGTATAACTTTATCATGTTCAGATAAAAAAAACTTCAAGAAAAAAGAAGATAAGCAAAGATACACTGGAATATTTCAAAATAAAAGCAGAACCAACCCATCAAGAAAATATGTGATCCCAAAGGCAGAAGATTTTTGAAACAGTAACCACCAACATGAACTAATGAACAAATACAACATTGCACTCAATAAAAAGTATCTAGAAGTACACATGAAACAATGATAATAGATCATGCATTAGGCAAAAAAATAAGGTTTTGTATAAGATGATTGAAATTACACAGCATTGTGTAATTGTGTGCATGTATTGTCTGACCATACAATATTTAAATTAGAAATAAATAATATATTTTCTTGGTTTTGAAAATATCAAAATATTTAAACATCAAACTATATATCATAGGGAACCTATGACTCAAAGAAACACAGAAAATTAGAAAAATGCTTTAAACTAAAAGAACAATACCATTCACAACAAAAATGAAAACAGATTTTCAAAATGTGTGAAAATCAGATGTAGTGGCTAAAGGGTAATTTACAGCTTTATTAAATAATCATTAAAGAAAACAAAACTGTGGAGGCAATATGATAAACTTCTATTTAAGAATTTAGGAAAAGAAGAATGAATTACACCCTAAATAAGTAGAAGAAAGGGAAAAGCAAAAATAAGAGAAGAAATCAATTAAATAGAAAACATTCAAAAAGATAAAATTAGCAAAATTAGAGGCCATTTTGTGGAAAAGATTAAAAAAATTAATCAACTTTTTGGTTAAGAAAAATTATATAAACATAATCTGTCTCAGGAAAGTAAGAATAATCTTATATTTCACATGTCATATGTAATTTGATATGTTAAATGAAATGCACAAATTCTAATAAAGATACAAATTATCAAAACTAACACAAAAGTAATTTTTAAGAACCTAAACAAATCTATATCTGTCAAGAAGTTATATTTATAAGTACAAGTCTCCACAATGAACATATTAGTCTGATTAATCTTATCACATGTAATGAAATCCATAAATGAAGAAAGAATGAAGAAATACTTTCCAAAACATTTGATAACATTAGTATGTCGTTAGAAGGAACAGAAACTATAGATCAATTTTTATCATGAACAGAGATGCAAAATTCTTTTTAAAAACACTAGAACATCTGTGGGGGCTGCTGAAGGAATGCTTAAGCAAACCGGAACAATAGTCTGGATAGTTAATAATCTCTGACCTCAGCTGAGCAAGCAGGAGCAAAACACTTGATTGTGCTGGCCAATAAGTATACATTAAAGGAATCACAATCTACTCCGTTCCCAGAATTTCCATTTAAGCCATAACAGTGTAGCCCTGAGAACAAACAGGTGATGGATGCCTTGTTAATCAGCTTGCGATCATAAGCAGGATCTGAGGGCAATTCTGAAGCAGCTAAACACACTCCCTCCCTCCCCAAATCTAAAAAACTTATAACATGTTTTCCTACCCCCTATTGTGGTTGATGTCACACAGTAAACCATCAATAAAGCAAGGTCTGGCTCTTGCTAATGTGAGCATCAACTGCTGGCAATCTGTCTCCAGGTCTGTCTGTCTGTCTTGCTTTCTGATCAGGATGCTGGCCCAGTTTCACTGCCTTGCATCATGACTCACATTAAATCTAGCCACAATTAAATCTAGCCACAATTAAAAGGAATAATGTTTCATAATCAAGTGATGTCTATAGTATGAATACAAAGTTGATACTCAAAATTCAATTAGTAAAAATGTACTGTTTAACAGAATAAAGAGCAAATTTGCATAATTTGATAGATAATACACAATGCTAATATATAATGAAAAAATATTAGAAAAAATTCAATTTTTGTCAAATCGTAACAAAATTTAACCATATTTGACAAAATTCATATCATCTATTAACAAAAACTGTTAATGAACTGATAAGAGAAAGAAACTTCTTCAATCAGATATAGGCCTACAACTAATATATTTAGTGGTGAGACACAAATCCTTTTCTCTAAAAATAAATCTCCACTTTTTCCATGTGCAAAAAGAAAGAAGAAACAAAACTATAAGAAGTTAAACTCTGATTGCTCACTTGAGGGTATGATTATGTATTTACAAAGAACTATGTAACTACTTAAAATACTAAATGAATTGTATTTTGACATAATAACAAATTAGAAAATGAAATTATTTTTTAAAAAGCTTCCTTTAATATTATATAAAACCCTCAAATTTTTAAGAAGAAATCTGATAAAACATGTGCAATATATCTACATTAATATTATAACAATATTGGAATATTAAAAAATACCTAAATAAAGATGTAATTGGCTAATGAAGCAGAATAATGATTATAAAACTAACCCAGAAGTGTATTATGCTGAGGTATCAAATAGATTCAATGGAAAGAACTATCCTTTATAGATTTTTTGAAGTCAAATTGACAAAAAATTATAAGATATTTACACATGAATTGTAAAACATCATGATTTGTTTTAACATATGTATACAGTGTCAAAGGATTCTTCTTATTAAAGGGATTACCACCTTGCATATTTACCCCTTTTTGTTTGTTTTTGATGAGGACATTTCAGATTTTTCAGAAAATTTCAATTATAAAAATAGTGACAATTATATCCTAGACATTAGATTTTCAGGCCTTATTCATCATATAACTGAAGATTTAAAGGTTTTAAACAACTTCAACCTATCCCCTACCAACTCACCCCTGGCAAAAAAAGGAGTTCAATTCTCTGTTTCCACGAGTATAATTTTTTCAATTTTAGGATTTACTTAAAGTTGATTCCACAAAGTATTTGTCTTTCTAACAAATGGTTCTAGAAAAGCATATTTATGAGAAAAGAAAATGAGCTTGAACTCCTAGATCTATCCAAACATAAAAATTCAAACTGCATCAGGCTAACAATTGACTTAAACTGGTATGAACTGGGATAATTTAATTAAAACAAATAATTTCCATTTCTAACCTATATGTAGTAAGAAGATCTGGATTGACCCTCCTACATGAATAAATCAGATAACCTATATAAAACAATAGCTTTGAAAACAAGTAGTGTTAGGCAGTGAAGAACAGCAATTCCTGAGTGAAGAAAAACATGTTAGTTGTACCAGAGGGTTTCCACAGTGTATGGTCTTGAAAAGGAATTCAGAGTGTAGCACAGAGGTGTGTGTGGGATGGGGTGTAAGTGGGGACAGATATCCTTCAGATCTATGTAGTAGGCGCATTGAGTTGAGGAGACCAATGAGGCTAACATTAACAGGAAAACATACAGGAATACAGGATTATAGAAATCTATCTGATAAAAGTTATCAGACATCTATCATGACTTTTTTTTTTTTTTCCCTCTCATTCAACACATCCTGTTTATGTTCTTTCCTTCATGAGCTATCTGTCAAGCATTGGGTTATCTGTTGCTTTTTCTTGGTATTTTAGGACAGCTAAAACAAAAAAAAATGATTGGTTGTAATGATTCATGTGGGTAACTTAGTGTAAATCATTTTTAATTCTAGATAATAAATAACTAAATGCATAGTGGTCACCAAATATTTATGATAGCTTCAGTCTCCAAGGACTAGGTCTTTTCTACATCACAATTCAAGCCATTTACTATGTTCTAGTCCCAACCACAAAGTAAGCAAAGTTACATAGTATTAGCAGCTGCTTTGTTTCATACTAAAACTGATTAAATTTTAGCAATGGATGAAATAATTTTTACTGACAAAAATGTAGAAGGTTTACATAATACTTTACTACTTGGGCTGGAAACTTCAGAAGGGAGATGATAAAACCCACCAACTCTTTGCAGACTATTACAGATTAAAACAATGTCACATCTGTTTTCCAGTTAAAAGACTGACTCTGTGGATTTTGTGTTTTATATTCATATTTCCTACTCTTATAAATAATGTACATGTGACTACATTTAAATTGTATTTTAGTGGAGATTATTACATCCATACCATTATATCTCCTTATAAAACAGATACAAGATTGTTGTATTTGTTACATCTATTATTTTAGAGCTTATGGAATTTTTTTCTTTCTAAATGGCATAAGAAATTACTGCTTTTTACAAAACCCTAACACCTTGTAGAAAGCATGATGTTAATTACACAAAGTGCGTTTTTATCCGACGATCTTTTTTATAGTCAATGTTTATTAGAGGATATTATGTCCATCCTCCACAAACATAGTCTAACAATTTAAAATATGTAAAGGGTGTGTGATTAAAGGAATTAGGAAACATTTCAAAACAAGAATAAAATGCAACAGACAACAGAAAGAACTTAACAAGTGCATGCCAGAGTATAGTCCAAAAGATACAGAGAGCTAGCAGGAAAGGTTTAAGAGTTTAAATTGGGTCAAAGTGTTCAAGCAGTAAACTCTGGGTTGTGTAGGGGTGCATCTTAAATACAAAATGTGGGCTTTAGTGGATTTGTGAAGATCTCCCAGTAATAAGCTGTATTATGGGTTTTCTTGTTCCTTCTAAACTATAAATATTTTTTTGAGAAAGGTGTACCAATCTTTCATTCATAGAGTAGGGTTTCTAGATGTATTAGGTATTTAAGACTACAGTGAACAAGAGAGGTTCTGACTTACAGATTCTATTTGTATCTTCATGAAATGATTTTATGTTCATCTAAGTTTTCTAAAGATTAAAGACAAGGTGCATTCATCTTCATGTTGTTGGCTAACAACTTTGGTCATCATTTTTCTCAAAATAAATGACTTCACCCATGTATAAACCTGTTGATGCACATAATATCTGTCTTGATGAGGATCACCCAAAGTCAGCAATCACTATCACAACTTTTGAAGATATGCAGAATAGAAAAATGGCATTGGGCCTGTGGATCATTCAGCATTTCCAGAAAAAATATTCATTGACAACCTTTTCATCTCTTGTCTCAAATACTTTTCCCCACTGAGACAGCACTAAGTCAATTGATCTTCAACATTGACCTTTCTAGACAAAGTGAATTTTTAAAATAATAAATACATTTTAAATTTCATCTACAAATAAACATTCCTTATCATTTGCTGAATATCACTGACTGAAACCATAAAATTCATCACAAGTCATTGCTAATTTTCTTGGATTTAAAAAAATGATTATATTAGAACCATTAGATGTCATCTCAGAGGCTGTCAACTAGGTGAACCCTAAAAATAATGTCACAATTATTGATGGTATCAACAACATTGATGGTATCAACAATTAAACAAGATAGACTTACAAAGAAGATAATCAAAATTTTCATGAAGGTTGTAGCAAATTATCTTTACAAATCATGATAGAAAAAATGTTCACAATCTGTGATCAATCACTAACTTTTTATGATAGAAATCTAATACTTCCCTCTGTCTTCTCAAGCTTCCACTAAGAAGATGGCTTCTCTGATGAACCACTTGCCCCATGGAATTGTGGGAGAAGTCTCTTAGGTGCCAAGGTTTGGTTGAAAAAAGTATAACCCAAGAGTCAGAAGAACTGAACAAATTCCAGGTCTAATAATAAATTTTCTTGGTATTAGTTTCTCTATGTGTAAATATAATGCTTTACACTTATGTCTGTCTTTCCAGAATTCAATTAATAACAATTGAAAGAAAAAATGAAGAATTACTACTTTTATGACACACTCAACACTGTTTTGCTGCAAATAAGGTAAATCTAAAAGTCCTATTTTAGTTGACCAAACTAGCTACTACAGCTCAAATCTCAAAGTTACTCCAACATCATATCTAGATTTAAACTTCAAGAAGTTAGTTAGTGAAATGTTGCTTTGCTCATAAAAAGAAAGATCTGTTGCTTATTGCTCCAGTTAATTTTCTTCGTCTTTTTTAAAAGCAACTTTATGTCCAGATTGGGGTGTGCGTGTGTGTGTGTGTGTGCGTGTGTGCGCGCACGCATGCACCCACACACAGGTATGTATTTGTGTGTTTAATAAATTTGGGGGAGGCAGGATTTGAATTTGTAGAACTGTTCTAAAGATGACACAAAGAGTTCATGTGCATTTTACCAAGTATTCCACAAGGTTAAAACCTTACATAACCACACGCATATGTCAAAATTAATAACATTGGCACGTCATATTAACTAAATGTTACATTTTAATTCAGAATCTACCAGCTTTCTACTAATAGTCAATTTCTGTTCCAGGGTCTAACCCAGAATACCACATTCTTCTCCCATCTGTGAAATATTTTTAGCTTTTTCTTGTTTTTCATGAACTTAACCGTGTTGAACTATAATGGTCAGTTATTTTGTAAAAGAATCCTCTATTTACGCTAGATGATATTTTTCTCTTGACTAAGCATATAATTTGAAGAAAAAATACCCAAGATAAAGTGAAGTTTTTCACATTTTATCAAGGGGTACATGATATCAGGGTGAATTATTACAGATAAAGTTAAACATTCTCACCTGGATAAGCTGGTGTTTACTAGATTTCTCTACTGATAACTCAATTTTTAATTTTCTACATTCTATTGAAAATAAAAGATACTACGGCCACCCCACACTCAGAAAAATGAAGACACATTTTATTGCAACCTTTTTCCTATGTGACAAAATTCATTTTAGAAATTTTGGAATGTATATGCTCCCTCTCTAAATTTAAATCTGTATGATTTTTCATAGAAATTGATTTTCCAGTGAAAACTTTACCCCATACTTCTCTCATAACCCTACCTAACATTCCATTTTAAAGAGAAAACATTAAATATTTAGCAATCATTGAATATGACTACTTATCAAAATTGCATTATGTGGCAGTAATAATTTATCCTTGAGCTTTAATCTGATGTCATGTATGAGTAAATAAAGAAAATGGGAAAAAATGAAATTTATACAGCTTTTATACTATTAGAGAATTAGAAAAAAATCCATATCTTAATCTTATAGCTTGAGAGCAATCTAAATTTCTTATTTTTTACTAACAAGTTTAAGCTAAATATTCCAGAGCTAAACTTTACAAAGTATAAGTTTGATTCTAATTCTAAAATGTCTTGAATTTTAATCTTTCCAGCATGACCACATGAACCCTGGCAGTAGTACTGAGGTGATGTTTAGGCCACACTAAGGACCACAAAGCAGTTGTTCATAGAACAGATGATCCTCTTTCTTGAAAATTTAAAATAACATTCCTGCTCATTTCCTTCCCTATTTAAGAAGTTTGGGTTTGATTCTCTAAGTAGTGATTTGGGTTGCAGAATTTTGAGACTAGCAGAAAAATCTCTCTAAATAGAGGTCCTACAGCTGTGAAATGTTGTCCACTGACACAGTTTAAGTCTGGAGGCATTTAGAGTATGAAGTAAGAGTCTTCACTTTTATTGGCTGTGTGTGGGTTGTTTGGTTTTTTGGCAGGCATGTCTTGCATGTTGAATATGTCTATGAATACTTTCTTTTTGTTTAGTGTTTTGGAGCCTCTGGTTCTAGCAGGTAACCAATAAATTAAACTAAACAAATTATCCTCTTTTTTTTTTTTTTTTTTTCATGCTTTGGTTGTACACCTTTAAGAGGAAAGTGTTTGGGATTTAAATTTTCTACTTAATTGCTAAATTCTAGATTTTTGTTTTGCTTGTTATAAACCCTCAATGAGTTTATAATTTCCTTTGAGGGTAGGGATTATCTTGTGTTTATTTATTTCTACAGGGCTCCATACAGTGTTTAGCATAAAATATGACTTCAAAGTAGAGAGAAAAGAAACTCTTTTACTGATTCCTAATTTTAAAAAAACGTTTGCAAAATTAAACTGTAAAATTTAATCAAAAATGTTCCAATATTTAATAATATTTCTTTATACAACTGTGTGCTCCATACATCTCATTTAGTTGTACGGTAGTTTTCTTGATATTTGCTTTTTATTTCTCTACTAAGCTCACATTAACTTTTAAGAAAAATTGAAAAGATTTTATGCTCTATAAGAATGTCCATTTTGAGTGTTATGCTAAAAAATCAGTCTGAAAAGATAGCACAGTTTGAGTATATATGTGTGTGTGTTTACTAATATATATGACCTTATTTCACGTTCATATAATTGTATCTGATTCTCTTGTATACTATTCATGCTCAGATCCTTATAATTGCAACCAAACTATAGACAGTCCTCCTTTAATCAGTTTATTTTTCAAATGTTACTACTTCATCTTTGTATAGTATATCCTGGTCTTGCCTCTTTTGTACTAAAATAAAGCCAATATTTTCTCTATGTCTCATAAAGTCTGGAAAAGATGGCTCCTAACAAAAGTTTCAATAAAAATGCAAGTATAAGCCAAATATTCAAGAAAAAGAAACCATACAATGAAAATAGAGATAGATGATGAGAGGAAAGAAGGAAAGGAGGACAGACAGAATGAAGGAAAAGGAAAAGAAGAAAAGATATGAATGTATTCTTTATCATTTAAAGAACATTATTTACTATTTGGCAATGGGGACTAGCTGCAGGAATTTTAGCAGGGAAGTGATATTATTAGATTTATATTTTAGAAATAGCATGCAGTCTACAGTACACATAAAAGGGGAAAAGGGGGGGACTGATGGAATAGTTGGAGAGAAGCCTATCTTGGTTAATTACAGAAGAGATGATAAGGATGTAGAGAGGAGATATAATCAGACCATTTGAAGGAAGAAGACTGAAAAAGTTGAAGAGTGAAGAATGACCTTGAGATTTTCAGCTGAAATGATGGAGTGGATGGTTCTTACTAGTAGAAAAAATAAGAGACTTTAGATTTGTTTGAACTTAGAAAAGGAATGGGTGATTAATATTGGCAATATGGTATGAAAAGAATGCAGTGTTTAGGTTTGTATTTGTTGAAGGTCCTATGGGAAATTCAGCAGAGAAAGTATTTAATGTATAAGTGTTTAAGTAAGAGCCTGTTATTTGTTTTCTCTTATTTCCTATAGTGTTTAGCATATTGCCATTACTTTGCAAAAATGATGGTGAGGTGGTATGTTGTATGCAACATACATCTGAAGAGATGTGAGCCTGCCCCTAAAACATACAGTGTTGTAAATCAACATTACCTCAATAATAATAATAATGATGATGATAATAATAATACAGAATAAAATTTAAAAAATGAAACTATAAATGAACAATGATTAACGAAGGAAAGAGTAAATAAGCTAATGTTTGCATTCACATTTCCAAATAGGCAAGATGTGTTTTTATTTCCTTCCACCCCATGCTCTATCAGGAGTATACCCAGTACTATAAATGTTATTATGCAACCATTGGTCACATCACATTTACGTAGCCCATGAAAAGAACCAGTAGTCTCAAAATGTCCGTCTGGATACTTGATCATGCTAGGAGAGGCAAAAAGCAAAAAAAGTTTCTTTGAAAGCATTGAAAGTGAAAATGGGGCAGATCCTTAATCCTTATAATGACTGGTTATTAGAAAGAAGATTTCCAGACAGCAGAAGATTGGTTAAAAGTGATTAACTTTACCATTTTAGGAAATGACTCATTTATTTTAGTACCAGAGGGATATTGTTACTAGAAATAGGTGTCATTCATATTCACGAAGAAAATTATATTTGGTTTTCTTTCTGATTCTTTTAAATTGTTTTTAATTGGATATATTTGACATATAACTTTGTGCTAATTTTAGTTCTTCTTAAGTGACTTAAATGATTTTGTCTGCTTGGGGAATTTTCAAGTCAGGCATCCATTTTGTGTTATTTCAATAAGTTCCCCTCTTTTGGTTCTTTGGCAAAAAGAGAATGTGACCAGTTAGAGTGGTGTTACTAAGGTACCACTGTTGATCTAACCCTTTGGGCAAATGGTTATGTAGTCTTTGTTACTAATAGTTTGATAATCATTGCAGACATGTGCAGCTGTATCATTGAGTTCATCAAGTTGCTTAATCCTGATTGATAACATTTGATGTTTAAGTGGCTACTGAAAGACATTTAAAAGACTAGAGAAGGTACAACACACCAGAAAAGTTAATACAGAGATTAGAAAGGGGATTATAGGCAAGGACCGAAGAAGTCTCCAAGGCGGTGATTTCCAAGGGTCAAATTTTAAGTAAGTCAAATATCATCAAAGTCAACCTAAATTTCTGGAAAATGTGAAATTGGGCTTTGCAGGGTAAGAAAGTCAGGTATTTTCCTACATTAGTCTCTAAAACCTGCACCTGGGGTCTTACCCATGATTGTGTGACCCAGTGGGTGTGTGCATGAGTAAGTGTGCACACCTGGGCCTAGGAGAAAGGGGATAAAAGGACACAAAGAGATAGAGCATGAACTTGTGAAAGTAGAGCATAGGATGAGAACACACAAGGGAGCACCAGAGGTAGAGCCCAGAAAAAGATGTGAAGATTCCTGGGGAACCTGAGGCCCCTGCCTCCTAGCACCACCAAGCCTAGTCCTAGCACAACCCTACACAGAGTGTCTGTGTAACTGCTAGAATCAATAAAAAACCTACACAGATTGGCAAGTCTGATGCCTGTGCACTACATTTGACATTATGAACAGGATGCTTGCCCTCGCAAGTGTCATTAAGCATTATGTGATTATTTTAAAATCAAGGTGTTCCTATATATATTTCCAAGCATGATTACCAAAACTTTGGTAATATTTGAGGATCTTTGATTCCATATAACTAATTTTGGTCTTTAAAATTAGCAGGGCCTTCATTAGCAAAGGCCTTATATGGCAAGTACTTAGCTGATATCCTTTCAATTGTGAAAATCAAAGTTTTCCCCATAAGACCCAATATAAGACAAGGATGTCCACATACACCACTATTATTCAACATAGAACTGGAAATCCTACTTAAAGTGAGAAGGCAAGAGAAAAATATAAAAGGAATCCAAATTAGGAAGAAGTAAAACTGTCATTATTTGTAAGTGACATAGGATAATAGGAACCCCTCATGACTCCACTAAATAAAACCCACCTGTTTGTGGAAACCATACAGTGAAATTTTCTTTTAAAAGTTTTCTTCAAAGAATATTAAAATATTTAGATTCAAACTCAATCATGAAAGAGGAAACAGGGCAGTAAGTAATTTTGATAGGGTTAGTGTTCTAACAACTGGTAATAGGTTAAAGTATTTATTATCTTTGATATAGGATTGCGAAATGAGTACTACTTCCTAAATAGGTGTCCATATTACTAAAATTGACAAGTTTTTGGAGAATCCCATGAGTCACAATTTATATTCAGTAAATATTTGTTGAATTAGCAAATTTATCTTCAGAGCACCACCAAGATGATTGTCTCCCTGAGTGAGTTGTTGTAGATTTCATTAAACAGATTCAGATTAGTACGAGTCTTATCTCTTGGTTGTATAACAAAATGGATTAAAAATCTTTGACTCAAGTTACTTCTCCAGTTCTTAGTAACTAAAAAGAAACTCTTTAATCTCTTTATACCTCACTCTCTGTTTCTAAAAAATGGATATTATAATACCTCTTTCCTTGGGTGATGTCAAATGTGAAAATGAATTACAGCAATTCATACAATAGTGGCCATGTAGTATATTGTTGTGACTCTTGCTTTTTAATTGATTTCAAACAAAAATAAAACTCTAAATTTATCACAATATGACCTACTGTTAATCGTAAAAGAAACTAAACTTTGTCTTAATAATGAATGAATGATGCTACATGGTGTTACCATTTCTGTGGCTAACAAATCAAATGTGTTTTGTTTACACATGATAATCCATGATTCTCTAGGATAGACTCTGTCAGCACCATGTGTTTGAGTTGCTCGTGGTTGTTCAAGTCAGCTAAGAAGAGCCGTGCTCGCCGGGCATGGCGGCTCTAGCCTGTAAGCTTCAACCTATGAGGCAGCGGGGCTAGGGATCACAGTTCGAGTCCCGCCTGGGGCCTGTAGCGAGACCTAGTTCCAAAAAACTAGCTGGGCATGGTGGCGCACGCCTGTAATCCCAGCTAGCTGGGAAGCTGAAGTTGGGAATTGCTTGAGTCTGTGGTACTCTGGGCAACAAGAGCCTGCGGTTCCACAGGCAAAAAGAGCGAGACCTAGTCTCAAAAAAAAAAAAAAAAAGAAAGAAAAAAAGAGCCTTGCTCAGAGATGGCACAGGCGTAGTTCTAGGACTTTGGTACTAAAGAAAGTGCGAATTGGAATTAATTTTATGGATGATTTTGATGAACACAAATAGCTAAAATGTCTTCAAGAGGGGCAGCATGAATCACTTCTCCACTTGTAAAAGTGGACAACAGGTGTTGTACTCATGCAAATGATAGAGAGAGATGACTCACCACACTTCATTAGCATTGCTAATCCCTACTGGGTTGGATGTTTCCATTCAAGAGAAGGAAAAAAAAAAAACAAAAAAACACCATTATTTCTTTGGCAGCTCATCTTGCTGTATTTGATCCTGCTTATCTCTCAACTTAGATGAAGTAACAGAAATCAAGGTAAGGTCCATAAAGTGGTTTAGATAGGAGAAAGACTTGTGAAAATTCTGCCTAAAGTAGAAGAGTTGCCCTTGTCCAAAAGGAGTGTGACTCAAACTGTCACAAACTGCACAGAAGAAAAAAGACACAAAATATGATCTCTTTGTTTCAAAAAGGTGAGGATAGTTATTGTTTCATCCTTCAGCTTAAAGATTAGTAATATAGGAGTACTTGAGATTTTTTCTATCACCTAGAAAATTAACTAAGGCTTTCAATCTCTTCCCGGAAAATAAGATGTGAGATCTTTTTTCTTTTCATGATGTTGACTTACTTTTGTTAAAAATCTTAAAAACTACCTTAGTGAAAAACTGGAACAGATGCAAGTGGTGAGTAATAATGTGGCATGGTGATAGATACAGAAATGTTGTGTTAATTTAGAAATAAAAAAATCCAACAATCTTGCCTTGCTTCACAGGACAAGTGCAGAATAGGCAAACATCAGTTAACTAAACAAAACAGGGTGTTTTTATCTTTAACCAAAATAATTTAATTGTTTTTGAGAAGTTCATATAATTTAATCTTGCCATTCCTTGGAAATGTATGGCAAAAAAAAAAAAAATAGACCTCTATCACATAGTTTACAAGTCATTATTTTAGAAAGAAGATAGAAATATATTAGCATGTTCCCCAAGTGATCCAAACATTGTCCTTTTAAAGAAATGGACAATAAACAAACAAATAAATAAGAATAATAAATAAATACTTGGTTTAACAATGAGTTTAGTTCTCCCTGATAACCATTCTTTCAACAGCCTCATAGACAACTGCAACTAAAACAACTTAAAAGTGTTTGCTCTCATTTGACCCCTGTTTCTGAACTCAGTCCAGCATTTTTCTTATCATTGCTTAAGGCACCATAAATTATAGTTCCAGGAACTCTTCATTGACCTGTTTGGAGACACTGTTTAAGGGGAGTGATTCCAGGAGGGATTTTGGCACTAGCAAGTAAGAATGTTATGATTCAGTGTACAGGAACTATGAAAGTGTGCTTTTCTTTCTAGTTTGGAAAGGAGCTCTGGGTCCAAGATAGGAACTTCCTGGTACTAAAGAATGGAGAAACATCTAAAATGCAGAGAGAAACACACACAGACTTACAAATAAAGTCTGATCTCAAATTTATATAGAGAATATATATGTACATATTATGATAAATCTGTATATAGATTTATAAATAAATCTGTATATAGAATCTATAGAGAGTATGGGATTGACTTATTGCTTGAGTAACTGCTGCAGTGCAATTTGCAGTTTCTCTTCAACTAGATATTATATAAATATATTTCCAAATATTTTCTAGAATTCAATTGAGAAGAAATTTATCACAGAGCAAAGCTACCAGCTCATGTATTCTCCAAGTTTCTATGCTACATCTTCCCAAATAACCATTTATACAGAGTATTTCACTCCTACCCTTTGGGAAACCAGGTGACATGAACACACATTTGACTGATAGCAAATTGTGAAAATTCCTAACTTATTTTTAAAATTAACAATACGATTTAAGAATTCCAGATATTAATTCTACTAGTAGTACTGGAATTTTTTTGTGTAAACTTGTAAGTTTCTGGTGAACGAGACATTATAATGAAATCAAACCTACCCTGGTCAATCCAAGAGTGAATGGTAAGACTATAATTAGAATTAGATAAATCCATCCTTTTATTATGCTTCATTTTTTATAGATTGCTTTAGCATTGATTGCTTTATTAGTTCACAGGTTTGTGTTTAGTATACCGATTTGTGTTTAGTTTACCAACCAAGTTTAAACTTAATGTTCAAACAATGTCCAAAACTATCATCTGGAGAGGTCAGGTTAAAGTCAGAACAGCATGATAGTAGAGAGTTCACCAGATAAATGCATTCATCCTTCTTCATATTAATCCAGAAGGTGAACAGAAAGAGGAGGAATGTGCTTATGAGTCTTCATGAATGAAGACTGGAAATGTAATTTTTTGTTTATATCTCATTCCGTTACCGCTAACTCTATCACACTGCTAACCTTAACTGCAGGGACACTAAGAATACAGTCAAGTGGTGTTACCAGAAAGTTAAAGAGAATAAGTATTTTGGAGAATATCTAACACTGTCTACCATATAACTAGTATTTTACATATTCTAAATTTTATTTTTAAACAGATTCAACTAATCTAAAAAAAACTTAGAACTAAAAATAAATAGGACTCAGAAGATCAAACTTCTGGGAAAGAGACTATATTAGTGGTTTCCTATAGGTACAATGTAGGAGAATTCAGCTGACCTCTGAGGAGTAAAGGGAATAAAACTGATAGTCTGGAGGATTTGGAGTTGGTTATTATGGAAATTATAACAATATGAAAATTACAGTGATTTACTAAAGATCCATGAACACCCTTCCTCTGGGATCTTAGTGGTGCAAGGGTTGAGGAATTTGTGTTTATTCAGGAATCCTATTTTGTAATTATTTGAAGACTGTAACCCCATCTGTAGTTAGTTGTTTTTATGTCTCTTTTGCAGAAAATGTATGCTAATGTGTTTCTGTTATGATTTTACTTCCCTGAAGAGTATTGTCACTCAAATTAATATGAATCCAACCTTAAAGTTAATATTTAAATATAGGCTATTTCTCTTTCTAATCATGTTTCTGCATTTCATAGCTCTTATCTGGGATTAATAAAAGATTAAAACATTGATATTACATTATTTGAGTTAAAACTATGCTTTAAGGTCTTTTTAGATTTTTTTCAATGGGAAGTCAAATATTCTTTAGCAAGCTTATTTATTTTATCTATGTTTAATTCTTTAAAGTATGACTAAGAGAAGTATAGCAGTTTGCCAAATTCAAAGTGAAAATAACAATGAGTCATTTCCTCAGTTCCCTATCAATATTTGGGGGGGTTGATGGTAATCAAATCTAGTAAATGTTCTTTTTTCAATGAACCTAATTTTGAGATTTTTGCATATTCATTTCTTGTTGTATGACATGATGCAGAGAGATGTTTTTGTCTTTTACTCAATATTCACCAATATTAAAACAAAGTTGTAATAAAATATCAAGTCATAATATCATCAAAACAAGACACTGATCTTATTCAGATTTCCACTGTTAGCAATGCTCATTTGTGTGTATGTGTATGAATATTCAGTTCCATGCAATTCCATCACATGGGTTTGTTTATCTAGCATCAGAGTTAAGATACAGAACAATTCTATCATGTCCACCTTAATTTACCATCTCCACTAATTCCTGGCAGACATTATCTGTTCTCTATCACCATAATATTGTCACTTCAGCAATTTAATAGAAATGGAATAGTATAATGGAGTATGATGACGAGATGAAGCACGATAAACCAAAGTAGGCTGAAGCACAGTAACCTAAGAAATATAGCCTAGGAGTCTAGTTAGACAACCCATGACTTACTGATTCAAATTACTGGTATGCAGCCCAGTTTCTCCTGAATCTTTCTCATTCATGTCAAACCTTGTGCTATCACTAATGACCACCACTCTGGATAACAGAGCATGTAAAATATATAAAAATCCTTAACTTCCCAGTAGGGGCACAGAAGTCTTTGAATATGAGTCCAGAGAAGCGGCTTCTTAGTAAATGACATAAAAAGGCAGAGGGTGGAAGTGTTCTTCAGTGAGTGAGATGTACGAGACATGGCCTTGAGCTTCAGGGTAAGCGTGGAGTCCCAATCTGCAGGTCCTTTGTGAACCTCATATAGCTAAAAGGCAGCCCCTCATGGGGATCCTGAAAGTGGATTTGTAACTTCCCACCAATGCTAAGAAGAATCTGAAATTCCTGAGAGGCAAGCAGCCAGAATCAGACAAAGCAAGTCAACTGAGTGCGTCTGCTCACTGGGTAGAAATGGGCAGACTACAGACAAGAAAGATGCCTCTAGGTGTATATTTTGTAATTTTAACAAACATTTTAGGAGTGACTGTGATATCAAACTTTCCCAGAATATTGTGTACTCTCTGTAAAAATCGATTGGGTTAATTATAATGTGGGATGACCATATGAAGGCTCTCTTAATAGTCAACTAGTCAAAAGCAGCGTATAAAGTGATCACAGGGAAACCAGGTCACCCAAATCTTACAAAGTTTCCTACAAGTTTCTAGGCTTAATCTAGTCTTCTGTAGATGATCTTGGTGAAAGTGACTGAGTAATGTGCCTGTCAGTTACTCTCTCTTGAAACAAAATGTAAGATGCTAGTTGAAAAAAATCTTTTCCTGAATCACTGAAACCTGACAAACCAAAGAGTTCTAAAAAAAAACTGTGCATCAGTTGACAAGAATGAAAGACCACTACCATGTGTTTCAGCACCCCAATGTTCTCCATTGGTTCTTGTGCCAAACCCCTTCCAAATGGGTTGTTTCAACTTTTCCCATTGGAAGCTGAGCCTCAGCCATCTCTACCAAGTCCTGGTTCTCCACCTCAAATCATATGCCCAAAGTGTAGATTGCAATTGAAAGAGGGTGAGATTCTTCAGCTGCCACTAAGATAAACTTGAGGGCCAGCATACTATGACCGAGGCAATGCTCTCCATGGAGGTAAATAGCTCTTTGTTTAACAGGTTTTCACTGCCACAGACGTGGGACTTGCTTAATTGGGAAAATCACAGTTGTTTTATGCAGATAAGCCCCAGGCTGTGATTGATCTTATACAATATATCATTCAAACTCGAAGACCAGCCTGACCAGATGTGAAAACAGCTTTTGTTGACTTTGCTGATCACAATGGAGAGAAGGAGATCGATGCTTGGTGCACGACAAGGGCTAGGGCACCATGCCTCAGCTGAGAACCTCAACCCCATTCAGTGTGCCCAGACTCAGTTCCCCTAAGTTCTGATGAGATGATCCTCATTGGAACCCCAAAGAGGAGAGGAATCAACAGAGACTTGAATGATATCTGGAGGCTCTGATAGCTGATCTGAAGGAAGGGAACATGAGGATCATAAGGATGTCCAAAACAACTGAAGCTTTATAGGAAAGCAAATGAAAACCCAGCTGCCTTTTATGAACACTTGTGTGACTCTTTTAGGCTGTTCACTCACGTTGACCCCGAAGACTCTGAAAATCAGTATATAATGAATGCTGCCTTTACAAGTCAGGCTCAAGGTGACATTAACTGTAAACGAGATAAAGACTACCCCACCTCTTTCGCCCATTGATCTCCCCTTAAGTGGAACAGTGTAAATTCTGCTATCATTCTGGTCACTGGAAAAATGAGTATCCTCCATGTCATCAAGATAAACTTCTGGGAAAGCCTGTTGATGATTATCATTGCCCCAAACAGCATTAGGACCAGGACTCTATCGGATTGGCATAGTGAACTATGATGATTGGGTGTGTGGATTATGATTATTAGAGATGAGTGGGCTCTACATCAGGCACTCAGTAGTCTATGATCAAAATTAGTGTTGGGGGCCAATCTATTAAGTTTTTGGTGGACCCAGGGACTGGACACTCTGTGATTATCTGCCCCATGGCACCTGTGTCCTCATGCCAAATCACTGAGACCACAGTCAGTAGCCATTTTAGAACCCCATGTTTGTTCTTTGGGGGGACATCAAAGACATGATTGACTTTATACCTTCTTATTGCACAGTTCCTCTCATGTGACATGACTTGTTATCTAAATTACAAGCTCAAGTATTCTTGTGAGCCTACTGGATGAGTGTAATTGACAGTAGATCCATCTGCAGCTAGAGTCTATTTGCAAGTAACCAGAGAGGAAAAATGGCCAGGTGGACTTTCACTGTGGCATTCTTATGCCCAGTCAGTCTAGCTGGGACACTCCCTGGGTGCCAGTGCAAAAATCAGACACTGGAAATCACTGTCTAGTTGGGGACTTTTGGCTAGTGGCCAGGTAACGTTTAGTATTCACCCGGGAATGCCAAAACCTTGTATGCTACTGGGCCTTATTCCTTCTGAGGCTAAATTCTTTACTTATTAGGATATGAAGTATGCCTTCTTCTGCATACGCTTGGTCCCTGACAGCCCATGCAAGCCAGCTACTCTTCACTTTTCAGTGACAAAGCCCTGATTCTGTTTTCCAGGCAATAGTCAACTTGGACACCATTGCCTCAGGGCTTCAAAAATTCACCAGGTCTTTTCAACACTTCCCTTGTGGTGACTCGGCCCAATTTCCAGCAAGCTAGCTTGGTTGCACTTTCCTCCAACATATAGATCACCTCCTACTGGCCACCCCCAACCAGAGATTATTTGAAAGGAAGGAAACAACTTTTAGATTGCTCTGTCAGGGTGGATACAAAATTTCTGGAAAAAGGCTCAGATTACCTAAGACACAGTTAAGTATCTAGGAGCCCATATCCCTCAGGGGAATATTAAGGATGAGGAAAAACAAGTTGCCTGCAGTTTACCCATCAAGTCCGAAACGTTTCTTGGAGCAACAGTTTTCTGCCACATTGGGATTCCCAGCTTCAATTCTAACCAAACCTCTTCATGAAGCCACTGAAGGGGAAAAGAGTTCCCTTTATTTCCTCTCCTGAGCAGGACAAAGTTTTCAGAGTTCAAAATTAGCTCTTATCCAGGCACCAACTTTGAGTCTCACAGACAATTCCAAACCATTTTAATCTACATGTGCATGGAAAGACTGGTTCAACCATAAGTTTCTTCACTCAACTTCTGAGATTGTGACACCTGCCGGTGCCTTGTCTATTTAAGTACCTTGATAACATGGGGATGGAATGGCCCCTTTGCCTTAGGGCCCTAGTCATCATAGCATTGCTAGTCCTAGAGGCAGACACTTTCATCCTGAGAAAACAACTTATTGTCAGGTTCCTGCATTCAGCTGTGGTACAAGATGACTACAAAGGGCAATACTGGTTTAGTAATTGATGCATGACAAAGTGCCAAGGTTTGCTGTGTAAAAACTCAGACTTTCATCTGCAAGTTGTTATCACACTAAACCGAGACACCCTCCTGCTCACTGCATCCAAGCCTCCAGCACATGATTGCATCAGAACAATAGGTGAAGTTTTCTCTAGCTACCTGACTTAACTAACAGTCCTCTGTCACAAGTAGACATGGACTATTTCACTAATAACAGTAGTTTTATTCAAGATGGTGTAAGACATGGTGGGTATGCAGTAGTGACCTTCGAAACTGTCGTGGAGACTTAACCCCCTACCTCTAGGGACTTCTGCCAAGAAGACTGCACTTATTACATTAATACAGTTTCTTCAGTTGATGGAAAGATTAGAGGCTAATACCTACAAAGCTCAAAATTTGTTTCCATGCACATGGTGCTTAATACAAATGGAAAAGGACTCATCAATATTAGAGGAAAGATTAAAGTATGGGGAGTTAATACTTGAACTCCTGGAGGCATTGGGTCCTACAACAGGATATCAAAGGATGATTCCATTGTCACAACAGGAAACCAAGGGCAGACATTGAGGCAAAATAAACAGCTCCAAGAAAATTTGCCACCAGCAACCTTCACTGTGTCTGACCTTCCAGCTGCTGTGCTTTTCCCTCCCCCCTGTCTATCACCATCGCTACTATTCTCAACAGCAACTGAGATGGTTGAAGCAAATCCAGAGTTTTCTCAAAGGGGGATGGAAGCAATTACAAGATGGGTCATTGTGATTCCATCAGCAGGGAGTGCTGCCTTCACCCCAGAAGTACAACATAAGACTCCTATGGGGAGCCGAGGCTTTAAAGACACTGCTCTCTAAATACCTCTGGACTCTCAGCTCTTATATGGACCAACTGGATCTGGTAGGAAATATTCACCAAAAAATAAAAATAAAAAAAATCCATGTCAAGGACTTCAGATTTCTCCAAAGTTTCAACATGTGGGAAACTCTCTATTTGAAAACATCCAAATGAAATTCACTGAAATTTCCATGAGTTCCAGAAAAATGGTATCTGCTGGACATGGTATGTACATATTCAGAATGACCTGAAGTCTTCCCTTGTCACAGTGCTGGTGTGGTGGCCAGGGTTCTTCTCAGATAAGATACAAAATTCTTCTTTCTATTAGTTCTGATACTGGTCCTACTTTTGTGACTGACATTGTTCAACCCGTGGTGCAGGGTTTTGGAATTACTTGAAAATTGCATACCATTTAGAGGCCCCAGGGCTCAGGGGAAAATGAAAGAATGAACAGGATCTTTAAAAACTGGTTAGCATATCTATGCCAAGAGATTCAATTACAGCAGGGCCAGGTATTGCCTGTGACCTTACTCAGAATCCAGTCTAGTAAGCAAAGGAAGCAAACAGGTATTTCCCTTAGAAATCCAGCATGTGCTCCCCAATTCCCTCCCTTTATTCAATCCCCAAACGGGGCAATCTTAGCCAAATTGGAAATGTTAAAAATCACCCAGCAGATATAGGTGTTGGACTCCGTTCTTTGTCAACTGAATCCATGGGTACAGGAATGACTTCCTGTAAGTCCAGCAGGACTTGTATACCTGAATATAACCTGAAGATGCTGTTTGGGGAAAGAAATGTCTGTGTAAAGAAATGCAATCTCTGACACCCTTGTGGCAGGGATCTTTTACTACTCTTCTGTCCACTCCTATAGCAGTTAAAGTGGCTTAAACTGTTCTTTGGATTCATTACAGTCAGTTCAAATTAGCAGCATTGAACGAGGCTGTGACTTCTCTGCCTCTTGGAAAACATGGATGGACTTCCTCATCTGACCAGACCCCCTTTGATCAACTTTTCACCGCACAAGTTATATCCCTGAGTCATAAAAAGTGTTGCATGCCAACATTACTTCAAAACATAATAGAATTTGAAAATCCACTGACTCACTCTTCTTCTTTAAATGGTCTAATTTAGTTCTTCTCAGTCACCTAGAGGCTAGTTAGAATCAAATATTGCTTAGTGTGCTCCGAGCCCTATTTTATTTTTTAATAAAGCAAACTGAGGAAAGTCTGAACATGCACTTGTCTGAAAATGACTCAGTGAGGTCAATGCTTGCTGTCTCTGATTTCAACAACATTGTTTAAAATTTGCAATTAACAGCTCGTTATACTTCTAATTTGAAATATTTCCTCAAAATAATTAATTCTTATTCCTCTATTTTCAAAAACTGTCGCTGATAGAAAATGTGACCAATCTCAACCTTCTCAGTAGTCCTCAGTTCTGCCCAGTAGCAAAACAGATTTCCTAAATCATATGCTAAGTAAACAAGTAAAAAATATGCAGTTAGAAAGGAGGTAGCACAGAGTTGAAATACATATTAAAATGATTTAACAGTAATCAAGCAATATTATAGCATTATATTTGAAAATATTTTAAAATATGGTAATACAAGATGAGAGATACAAAAATTTACAGCCATCATAGCTACCAAGTATAGCAACCCTATAGCATTTCCCCCATATTTTATGAACATTAAATGCATTATTTGTTTCAGCTACTGCAGATCTCTATACAGGAGTCAAATACATGCCCAAAGCAACACACTATAAATGGATTTGCTCTGGCTTTTTGAAAAATTAATTCTATCTTGAAGAAATAGAAATCTGAACAAAATAATCACTAGTATGGAGAGTGACACTAATAAAAAAAAAATCTTCCAATAAAGAAGTCCAGGGCCAGATAGCTTAATTAGAGGAGTCTAAGAAACATTTAAAGAAACATTAATACCAACCCTTTACAAACGATTTCCAAAAAAAATTTATGAGCCCACTATCATCATGATGCCCAAAATAGACCATCACTAGAGTAAGGAGGAAAAGGAGAACTGTTAACCAAAGAGTACAAGCTCCCAGTCAGAAGTTCAGTAGCCCCTGGTTTCCAATGCACAACAGATTTACAGTATTATACACTTGAAAGTTGATACAAGTATATATTAAATGTTCTCACCACTAAAAGTTTAGTATGCGATGTAACACTGGTGTTAGCTAATGCTGTACTGGTAATCATTTTGCAGTGCAATAGTGTATCAAATCAGCACATTGTATACACAAAATTTACTCAATGCCACATAACAAATATCTCTCAATAAAACTTTTATCCTTAAAGTAGCTAATACTACTGAATATCCATGATCTACGCTAGCTTATAGTTTAAATAATTTCAATGTGTTATTATTAATAGCTAATGTTTATTGGATGCTTATTGAGGCCCAGTTGCTGCTGAACAGAGTACATTAGACAATACCATGAGGTAGGTGTTATTTATATTTTATCTATATGTTTCATAAATTCCTAGGAAGTACTTAATAGTCAGACTTAGGAAGAAAGAGAATCACGATTAAACTAAAACTGTCAACAACAGTGATCCAAGAAGTTCCTCTCTAGGACACAGTCATTAATTTATTCCAGTTCATTAACATGGAGTGTTTGTCTGCTTTATAGAAGATCCAATTCCCAGAAGAAAGATCTATTTAGCTCAGCTTGAATAACATTCTATCCTATGCATGGGTCAATCAACTCAGCCCCAAGTAGAAAAATCACCAGTTTAGTCATTAGAAATTTTGATTGAACTGGGTGGTAGGAGATACTGGGAGGAGATAGGGACAAGGTTATAAGACAGGAAGTTTACCCAGTTCTTGTCCTCCTTATTCTATGAAGTCCCTGGTAGAGGCCAACAATGAGTAGTAACTATTTATGCATCTAAAAAATACTTTCTGAGATCTGACGTTATAACTGACATTTGAACATTTTGTCTTATTATGCTATGTTATGCTTTACAAAATCCTTTACATAGACCTTTTATTAGCCTCAAAATAACCACAGAATAAACATTAAAGAAGCAGTCACTCTCGTTTTTACAAATACTTATGTTAAGAAGCAGCTTGCTCAAAAATCAGATTTGGAAAAGAGGAGTAGAACTGGGTATTTAACATTTTTTAATCGTAGTGAGAACTCATCCTGTTAGTACTTTATGTATTTAGTATTGGAAAAGAGCTACTGAGAATAGTTTATTTCATTCAGGAGGAACTTAATGTCCAGTAGTGAGTGAGTAATAGGTTCCAGATAGAAGTTTTGATATGATTAGCAATAAAATTAAAATGATAGCCAAGTGAGAATTTATCCAGAAAGAAGCAATAACCTTATTGATGAAACTGATCTTATAAATGATAGTGAGGAGTAACATAGACTTTGCCATTCTAATTTTGGAAAGAACCACTCTATGGAATAAAAATAGCATTTTTCTCTGATGATATATGAAAACACTCCACACATATAAAGATGATGAGCAATGTTGTCAAGACAGCATTGAATTAGAGAAGAAAATCATGTTGAAAAATAACAGACTTAATTTTAAATTCTTGGAGAAGATACCCCTATGAGATGAGATGACTAAAGAATTGCCTCGTTGCAGATACTCTTTACATCATCTCTGTTATGTAAAGGTTGAAGTGAAATTACAGAACAAATGAATTTGTCAGGTCAATATCTAGTCTCCTCCTCAGTCAGGCTAATTCTTCATTGGGAAGGAGTTCTAGACCTTTCCCCATGGGTGATAAAAAGGATAAGAATAAGCAATGACCTAACTATCTTTTGCTACAAGGAAAATGACTACTGTGCTTTACTTCCTGAAATTTCTTTTCAGGCAATTTCATTGTTACCGCTGAACATATCTGATATTTATTGATGTTTCACCAAAACAGAACAATGTCACTACCAGTGTCTTTTGTTAATATGAAATGAATAATAATTTACCTCTGTAGTTATCATACCTACATATCAAAACTAAAACTCTGTATGATTTCAGCCAAATTTATCCTATAGATGGATGCCAAGACTGTATGTCAGCTAATTGAATTAGCAGTGGTATAGTTATTGTCACCCTCTGTAAAAACTGTTGGATTGATTTAATTATATTAGCTCACTCTCTAATTAGTGAAAGAAACTTCCCCTATTTATACAGTGCTAAAGAGTCTTTCACATCTCTAGAAAACTGAAAGGGGAAAGCAAGTTGTGGAACAATGTCTCACATTCATTGATATGTGCTCAGCATATAGCATGGAGAGTTGGATGGAGGAACACCAGATAATTGAGAATTGTAGCATGTGGGGAAAAAAGAGGAGGACAGAGCAAAGATGCATGGGAGAAGGGGAACATTCATGTTTTTTTTCCCCAAATTATTTTTGTGCGGTTTGAATCTTTTACAACAATAATATATTCATGTGTGACTTGTGTGATATTAAAAGGACATTAAAACAAGAGTCATTCAGTCAATGAGAAATTAGGTTTTTTTTAAAATGTAGCTTGAAGGTTAATTTTTGGGAGGTCTATCAATGCTCTTAGTTTCTATTGTTTGGGTCTGTAAACTTGCAGTTCATTTCTCTGCAGTTTAGTTACTTTTTTAATTTTAAAAAGGTTAAAATAGTAAAATATATTAAATCCACTGACATTAATTTTTGATAATATGTGTATAGAATCTATCAAAAGAGAACACATTATCACATCATTATTTGTGCTTTTACAACTATCTTTCTACTATTTTATCCAGGATGAAATTATGAAAAAACATTATTTTAAATTCTCATTAAGTGACTTGCAATCTATATTTCTTTCTCTAATTTACCAAACTCTATAAGTGTTCTAACTCCTGACTTTGGATAGTTTAACACATTTCTTTGGATTGAATTGTTTTCTCTGTAGTTCAATAATTATCTTTGGAAGGTTTTTTGCAAATATACATTTGTGGAGCGAGGGAAAACTCTCACGCTACCTCTATTAATTACTTTTATGTACTCAGTATCTTCAATTTATATTATTAGTTCCAAATGTTGGGAATTCTAGGTGCCTTTTTCTTAGTCTTTCATTGTTAAGCTCTTTGTGGATGATTTCACCTTTAGAAAATCTCACTTATCACATGTACACTTTAAGTAAACTCAGAATATATAGTCCTGATGAGCTTTTATTTGTGCTCTAGGTTTCTATCTCTAGCAGCATGACAAACATCTTAAATCAAATGTCCCACATTCATGGTCAACTTAAAATGTATTAGATTGAATTCGACTTTCTCTGCCCCAGACCTATTCTGCCTTCTATGAATCCAGTGGTTCCCCATCAAGGGCAATCTTGCCTTCCAGGGAAATTTAGTTTATCTAAAGATAACCAAGGAAAGGAATACTGCTTGCTGGCATATGATGGGTATATCTAGATATGCTATTAAACAGTTTAGATATTATAGGACAATATCTCCCATATGCACAAAAATTAATTTGCTGACCAAAACTGTGCAAGTTTAAGAAAAACTTAATTTTCAAAATGACTGAGAAATGAAAAATCCAATGGTCAATGTGCTAACATCTTAGAGAACAGGGATATTGTCATCATTCCTGAAGTTATTCTTAAATTCTCCCTCTCTCATATCTCACAACAATTTGCTCATCAGTCTCATAGATCCTAGAAAAAATTAGTCTCCATGTTGCCTCATCACAAACATAACATATACTCTCTCCTGGACTACATGACTCTTGTCATTCATCTCCCCTCTAGCAGCCTCCCTCCACATCATTCTCTGCTACTTCCAAAAAATGAAAGAATATCACTCCATGTAACTCATATGACTATCATTGTCTATGGACAAAGTTCAAGCTGCTGATTCTGTTTTTGTCTGATACCTTTAGACTTCTTTAATGCCTTATTTCCCAAATTCCTTATCTCAGTCACCAACATCATCAACTTCCCAAATCTTACACAAATATCAGTTACCTGAAGGGCTGGAATGTCGAATGCTATCTGTCAGTATCTACATCTTAGTCTTTTACCTTGTTGTCCTTTTACTCCATCCTTTTAATCTGTTGCCATTGTGTTTGTTCATTCGTACTTATTATTGAAGATGTAGCTCATATGTCAGCCTATCTGACATTAATATTTTTTTGCTAAGTAACCAAGAATTTTAATAAATGCATACTTATCAAGGTTCATAGTTGAACATAATGAAACAAGATTCTGTACAGCTAAAACAGAAAAGGAATTTATTGAAGGCATATTAATTACTGCACTGAATTTAAAGATAATCTTTCAAAAACCATGTGACAATTTTTATAAACAATATTTTTGCCAATGTCCTCAAGTAAAGATGACATCATACTCAATCAGACTAGGCCTTAAGTCCCATAGGATTGGAATTTCCATAATAAAAAGGAAACGTGTACCCACTGGGAAAAAGCCATGGACATATGAAGACACAGTAAGAGACTAAAGTGGTGTATCTCCCAAGGAACAAGCCAAGGAATTCCAACAGTTTCTGGCAACTGCCAGATGCCATGGAGAGAGACCTGGGACAAATCTTCATTCAGAGTATCCAAAAGGAACCAACCGTATGGCAATTCAATTTCAGATTTCTGGTTCCTGAACAGCTAGACAATAGATTTTGTTATGGGAATTTATTACACTTTGTGGCTCCCCCACCTATTGATATTCATGGTTGCTTTCTAAATCCTCAGGCAGGGACACTTTTACATGGCTAGACCAGTTTGTACAGCTGTTGGGAATACAAAATGATCCAGCTGCGTGGAGCACCCTTAAACTACTGAAAATGGTACTCCCGTTTGATCCAGTAATCCCACTGCTAGGAATCTACCCAAAGGTTACAAAAACTTTAATACAAAAAGACACCTGTACTCAGATGGTCAATGCAGCATTATTTACAATAGCCAGGATACAGAAGCAACCCAAATGCCCCAAAATAGACAAATGATACAGAAAGCTGTGGCATATGTACATGATAGAATATTATTCAATCAAAAAAAGACAAACTTTGTCATTCGCAGCAACATGAATGGAGCAAGAAGGAATCATGCTAACAGAAATAAGCCAAAAAGAAAAAAAAAAAAGAAATACTGGATGGTCACACTTATATGAGGAAAAAAAGGAAAACAAACAGTCACAAAAAATTTAAGTCTAACTCTCAGCAAAATTGAGGCATAGAGCAAGAGAGAGGGAGAGGGGAAAAGCAGGACTGGGCAAGGCACAAAAGACTAACAGGATGGTTCACACGTGGTAGGGTGGAGGGAGAACCCTGGGGCAGATAACAATGCAAAATTAAACACATTTTTAAAAATCTTCAGGTACCAACAACCTTGACCAATTCCCTACATGACCGTTTCACTGTCTCAAATTGAGTGAAAATTGCTTACAGGAGGATAAATTGTATAAATTGTGAGGTCAATGCAAAATTAACATGTAGAGTTCCTCATCAAATAAACATTAAGGATGTCAAGACAATAATATAAGAACATAAAACCAAGTGCTGGACCTTGGTCACACACATAATTCAATTCCTGACCTCGAGGACTTGTGTGACACACATACTACTCCCTGAAAGGATTCAGAGTACTGTCTACTCTTTTCGTTGCTTCTAATGAAGAGCAAGATGCTTACATCCACAGAAGTTTCCATTCCTTTAAGTAGGAAGGTAATCAGATATTTGACAACAAGAAGGTAAAAGATTATGTCTATATACATATAGTTATTGCTGCACTGTGCTTGAATAATCTCATATCTTTCTCCTTCACTAAACTGTTAAAGACATTGTCTTCTTTTCCTGTGATTAGTACTTTACATCACAGATGACTCACGTAGACAATATATGAAAACGCCATTCCCATGATATGTTTCCTTTTGTTTAGATAATTTTATTTCAATCAGCTAAAATATGTATCAAAACGTTGATAGATGTTTTATGCTTATTTCATGTCTACTAAATTGGTATGGAGAATTTGTAATCAGTAATCAGTAATTTTGAAGTAATTTTGAAGATGTTTTGAAGCAAACTATTGTCCAGACTTTGTTTTTTAAAAAATCAACCATTTTTAAGCAAATAAGTTTCATGTGTTCTGTTTCCTTCCTACTAAGTAGTAAAGGACTATCTTTTCTGACAGTCCCCACATGACTTCATGCGCTCATACAGTTTCTGATCCAAAGTTACTAGTCAGTTCAACCTCCAGAAACATTGGATCTCAAGACTGAATGAACTCTCCACATTCTCTTTTGAAAGATAAACATGCACTCTATAAACTCTATTGATCTAAACAACAGAAACATCTGTTTAGACTCATGTGTAGCTTTTTGGCTGAGCTCAGCAACAGGGAGGTTTAGGAAGTGTGTTCATCAGCTGTGTTCTGCAGCACCCAAACATCATCGTTGGTCAAAGTGATGCACTGTAGAGATTACCAAGCATGGGAATAACTAAACTGGATAGCTATTCATAAACAATCTTTGGTAATGCTATCGCACTGTCCTCACATCACATGGATTTGTTTTCCATGAGAAATAATTTTAAGATGCAAATAAATATAAAATGTACAAAACTGTTGAGCTAAGTAGGGTTCTGAGAGTATTGAAATACACATACATGTATACTTATAGAATGAAGTTGACAAAAGTCTCCCAAAGGTTAATTAGCCATCCAAAAATGCCTCTGTTCAGGCATTTGTATCATTCTTACCAGCTTAAAAATATAAAATACTCTTGTCCATAGGTAATAAGTAACATTGAAAATGTTACTTATTCTGAGAACTCTGAGTCTCCTAAGGTCAGTGATGCAACAGTGAGAGGAGTAATATTTATCAAATCTCATCCAGAAATTTAGTAAATGCAGAAAACTAAAAGAAAAAAAATCACCCATGTTTACAGTTCTTACAATTGTCTTATCTTAGATTAATGCAGGTTTGAGCCATTTTGTTTTGGATATCAATGATGACATTGCTAGCACTATTAGACAAATATTCACAGGTACAAAAGAGAAGAGAGGCTTGATGACAGATGAAACTATCATGCCTGGTTTGTTGATCTTTTCCAATTTAAAATACAAACCTCAAAGATTCAGGTCTTCCAATGTGATCTTTAAAGTTCTAGAAAAAATAACTAAAATGCCTTGGCATTAAAATGTCTGTACAGTTGTGCTTTGTGGATAGAAGCAAAAAATATATCCAATTTTGCAGTACTTTAGATACTGTTAGGAAGGTCGAGGAGGAAATGAAAACCATCATGGTTATAAGTAGCCACATCTATATTATGGTATAAACAGATACAAAGACTTTTTCTATTATTATCCAGGAAGCAGAAACTAAATAGTTGAAGAAAACACACACACGGACCTGACTTCTGTGCTGGGCTGTAGAATTCACCTGGCAACATAGGATCCAGACAGTTTCCAACGATTTCAATTTAACAGATAACCTATATATTATCCATAAAACTTTTAATTCAAAATCTTTCCTATATTGAGGTTTTTGTTTCAATATATCTTCCATTTGATTGAATTTTTACCTTACATGACTTTTAAGATCGATTTCTAAAGAATGGTTGACATTATCTCTATCCTTGAATTTTCAAGACAGTGGTCCACAAAATATCATTGGAGATGACTGTTTTTAAAATTCTGCTGGGGAGTCTCCTTATTTACTAGTACTTTGATGAGCAAAAATCAGCCTGATTTTAATGTTTTGATGATTTGTTTAGCCTGCTGTGACACACAAAGCAAACTGATACAATCTTCTTTTAGAGCATCTTCATTGGCTTCAAAGGCTGAAAATCTACAAATTATGTTTTCCATTTCCTTTGCAACTAGGTATATGGGTGAGTTAACTTTTGCCAACTAAATGCACTTAGATACTATTTATATGTTGAAAGTAAGGAGGACGCTATCTTCCTTCTGTATGGGTTATTGTATTGCCAAGCACATTTACCAATAGATATACTGAGTTTTCTTGCAGCAACATACCTCGATCTAGTGGAATGGCACAAGTATTTAGCAGCAATTATGGCAACTTTCTGATGCCTGCATTGCAGCTTCAGCAGTATGTTCTTGAAGTCCAAGAAAATTCTGTTGGTTATGAGATGGATTTCCACTTCCCTTATTATAATATTGATACTAGCTCCCTTTATAGCTACCTCAGAGGTGTCTAAGGAATTATTATCTAAAAATTTAGCCTAGATACTTCCCTTCAAAACATTAATTCCTGGATTAAACCCTCCATTAGCTTAACATAGAAACAACTTTTTCTGTCTTTGTTATGTGTTAACATTGTAGTGTTAACTATCTGACTGAGAGGTGGGGAGATTGAGACAGATCTTACCTATCACAAAACAAGAAAACTACATGTTTATGAGGCAACAGATTGACAAAGGCAGATACTCAGCTGCTAAATTAAAATGAACAGGTGGTCCTGATAATATACTTCTGAAGAGCTGTATAAATATAAGAGTTGAATTAAGCTAATTTCAAATTCCATGTCTGTGGTGTTAAAGCCTTTTCCAGGTTTGGGCAGAAACAGCTAGAGAATTTTGCTCTGAGAAATGGCTTTACCCTCCCAGTGAATAGAAAACCACCAGGAACTTTCTGGATTCATATCACCACTCACTTGTTTGCCAGTTTCCCAAGTCTTGCAAAGTGGTTTGTAACTCCTCCTCTTTCACTGCCCATTGAATTGTATGTTTATGCTGTAACATAGATTACCCCTCAATAAAACTATACCATGATTAAATGCAGTTGGTTTGAGATTTAAGTAAAACTTTTCCAATCCAGTGCAAGTTAACACTTTTGAGATCTAAACCTCTTATTATGGTTTCCTATAGCTGATTATGATTGATAAACTGTCTTAGATGCTTTGCTTTTGTTATTCCTCTAACTTATGTAAGCTGTCAATAGTAGTTGTTATTAGTTATGGGTATACATAAGGTACCATTAACCAAAAATATCTCAACCGCACCATGCTCAAAATGCTTGATCACAATAATGAGTCTTTCACAGTATTTTTGTTTCTCAAGTATTTCCAAAATTCTTTAGTATGCTTATGTGTATCCATGAATCATGCCTGTGTTTAGCTAAACCCAAAATTCTCATTTCTGGGAATCATTTGTACTAGAGACATGTCACCCTGAACTGGAACTATACTTTAAGTGCTCAAATCACTCAGTTGTGATTGCCTACGTTCTAAGGAAATTTGTTTTTAACTAGCAATATATTTACAATTTGGTACATTTGAGCTAAAACTGTAACTTTTAAAAGCTAAATATCAACTGCAACTTGATTCTATGAATTTAGAATTCCACCATAACTTCACAGTAAAACTGAAATGCAGCTCTGTGTCAGTGGCAGAAATACATGGACAGAGTTACAATTGAACAAAATGTTAGAAAAGTCTATTTCAATTCCTAAGTTGAATAGATTGGAATGGTTTCCAGTAGTGATTTCTGATAGGCAATAGGATGTTGTGATCTCTGATAGGCAATAGGATGATGCTCTGATGTTGTGAATACTGTGGTTACTCATGGAAGTTCTAGTGGTCTATATCTAGGAAGTTATTCAGGTCTTGATGATACAGGGCAACTTGATTGGGTGAGAAGTCAAGGCCTCTGGTAGAGAGGTAGTTAAAAATTATATTGGGTGCCATACTGTCCTAGTTGGCAGGGTATGAGAGAAAACCTACAAGAAGGAGCAAGAACTATGAAAGGGCACATTAAAGAGGAGCCAGAGATAAGATCATAGACACGAAAATGGAGGGCTGATAGATCAGGCCATGTGACCAGGATGGAGGGAAACCTCCTAGAAGAGTGGGCTTATGGTGGCAAGGAGCCGTGGTGGGAGAGTGGCCAGCAGAAGAGTGGCCATTGTGGAGAGTGTGGCGCCACAGCAAAGTGGCATAGTGAGCTGGTACCTGGAGATGGCCAGAGATTTGGAATGCTGATTTCACATCAGCACTTGTTGAACAAGTTTAAAGAGCCTTAGAGAAGCCACAACTCAGGACACTGAAGAGAAAAGATGCAAAGAGAAGATGCTGGAGAAAGAGTGGACTTTGCAGAGTGCCTGCCTCAGGTTTGGAGGGACAAAGGCACCATCTTCGACATGTGTTTGGGACTTTCGGACTAAATAGTAATTGGGGTAAAATAAATGGCTGCTTGTGGCATTAAGGACTCTTTGTTTTCCTGGTTAATTTTCCTAGTTAATAAAACTCTGTTATTTAAATAGCATTGTGACTTTAGCCACTGCTACATGCCGGTGGGAAGAAGGTGAATGAATCTGGGTGGCAGTAACCATATTTTAAAAGTGCTGCTTTTTTCCTGTGACTTGTTGGTTGGAAGTCTTTGCCTTATTTTGACCAGATTTCACTGATAGTTATTAAATAAAAATGAAAAAGAAGAAAAAAGTAATTTTGGAAATTTGCCTCACTTTGTCTTAGGCCTCTGCTTTTCCCTTGATGAATACTTCATATTTACGTCTCTGCACCAAATCTGTTGACCACATGTGTAGTTACTTAGTTGCAAATTAATATTCATACCAATTCATTTGTGTGATGCTTGGATCAAATTCAAAGTAGACAGCACCTTTTTGTGGTAATCCAACTAGGACATCCTACTGAAGATTAGCCAACCATTCATGGCCAGAGAGAGAAAGTCCTGCAATACAAACATACCAGGTGAATTATGCAGACAATCTGCAGAGCAAGAGAAAGTATTAGTCTGTCAGGTTACATATAAACTTATTAAGTAAAGTAGGTATTTCCCACTTAAAAATCATTAACTGGTCTGGTAAATTTTAGAAGAAAGTCCTTACCTTACCAAGACATTTGAAGTTTTGATCATTTAACATTTACTCTTGCCTCAATTTACCTAAAAACCCATGTGAATAGTTCATCACATGTGTGCTGTCTCTTATCTCTGATTTAAAATGTGTTGTTCCCTCTTGTTATTAAAGTGCCTTACAACTCTCTTGCACATAACCTTCATGTGACCAATTCCCATTAGCACTTCCAAATTAACTCAAGCATCACACTTTTTGTAAAACTTCCCAGCAACAGTCTCAGTATATATGAGAGACCACTCTGCTGTGATTCTTAATTGTGATTCTTTATTCTTATTGCACAAATGCCTTAATTTTTATGTCTCCTAGTTGGGATAGAAATTCTTAAAGGGGAAGCAAGCACTATGTCTTATAATTTGTTAGCATTTCAATACCTAGCAAAATGCTTGATATCACAGAGATACACTTAAATTTTTGTTTAAATGATGAATCAGTGGGTGGGGAAAAAAATGTTAGAAAAAGAGGTTTTGAAGAATCGCTAGGTAAACCAGAAGTTTGGAAATACTGTTTATCACAATGTAACATTAGTGACAGGGTTTTTTATCAAACAAACTCATCAAAAGTATAGTGCTCAGACCTTAAACTTTTTTAGGAATGTAAAATGAAATTGTATTTGATAAGGTTTGACAATATATTTTACTAACTACCCTTCTCCTTACTTCTAATTCATTTTTCATCCTGACTGAATTTTCCCCTTTTCCCATAGGCTACCAAACATTTTAAACTAAACAAGGTCTTTCCTTCTCTCATGGAATACTTGCTAAGCAAGATTCATCTATGCTAAATCACTGTCAACCCAAGTTGATCCTGATTCTCACATAGATTGACTTTATTTTTGAAAGCTAACTTGTGTCTAATAACTCTTCTGCTCACAGAAAATAGATGTGTTCCTCCTTTTAGGAAGCACTTATTTATCCAGACTTTGATCCAGCAAGATTGATAGAGCAGATTAGTCTTGATAGGTCTTGAAAGTTTAAGTCCCTAAACTCAAATTTTCAAATAAACATAGAGATACCATTTATTTTTCTCACCCTTTAGGAAGTTACTCAGGAATAAAAGAATTACACTGTGGCAGGTATACAATATAAGGCAAAAATGCTTGAAATGCTAAGCTCCCTTTAGAGTTCCTGTTAATGAAGATCTGGCTTTTAGAAAGTTAATCCTCCAAATATAGTTTCCTTCTAACAAAGTAGTCATAGACTAGTCACACTCTATTTTCTCAAATATTTTTTTGAAGTCTAAATGTATTTAAAAAAAAATTGCCATAGCCATCAAGGATAAAGCAATTAGTCAAACTCCTAACTTCGTGAATATATTATTCCATGGGAAAGATTAACAATAAAATTATGATGTAAAAATTATGTAATTATCAGTTAGAATGCATATTTTAAGAGAAAATATGCAGAATTCCATGAAAATTCTTTTTTCTTTTTCTTTTTTTTTTTTTTTTTTTTTTTTTTTTTTTTTTTTTTTTTTTTTTTTTTTTTTTTTTTTTTTTTTTTTTTTTTTTTTTTTGAGACTAGGTCTAGCTATTTGCCTGGGGGAACCACAGGCTCACATTGCCGAGGGTACCATGGACTCAAGCAATCCCCAGTCTCAGCTTCCCAGGTAGCTGGGATTACAGGCATGCGCCGCCACACCCAGATATGTTTTGGGATTAGGTATAGCTGTGTTGCCCCAAGCGGGACTCAAACCACTATGCCTAGCCCCATTGCTTCATAGGCTGAAGCTTACAGGCATGCACCACCGTGCTGGGCTAGAATTCCAAGAAAATTCTAACTAGGATTAACTTTATCTTGGGGAATTAGGAAACGTTTACCTGAGAAATAGCAATGATACTAATCATGGCAAAAGTAACAGTTCTTTAGTTCATATGTGCCAGTGCTGTGTTGAGAATTTATTTTATATATGCATCTTCCTTAAGCCAAAAAAAATATTCCAATGAGATCAGGATTAGCAGTGTTATTATCTCTTATCTCATTGATAAGGAAACTGTAGGTTAAAAAATTAGAAACAACTTGCCCCAAGCTACCAAGTTCAGCAAGGAATGATTAGCTGAGACCTGAAAATAAGCAGGAAAATAATGCAGGCGGTGGAGAGCAAAAGGGAATGAAATCCAAGATAAGGAACAGTGGGTCCCAAAACCCAAGTTTGGGGAGAACATAGTGATGAAGAAACTAATAGGCCAATGTGTGAACTGTCTAGAGAACACCATCAGTGCAAAGGCACCATGGAAGAGATTAGTCAATTTCTTGGGAGTTTTAGAGATGTTAAGAACTTACATTTTCCTCTGAAAACAATGGAAACTTATTAAATTTTTAAATACAAATTTGTCTTTTTAAAAGTGACTTACAACATGGTGGAAAATTAATTGTACAAGGCAAAGCACTTTAAAAGAAAAATTAACATTGACAGGCTTAGCTGTTAGAAGAGAAAATTACTTATTCCTCCCTATCTTAATCCAGTTTTCTGATAAGACCCAGCTGTCACTTGTCTGATGAGTGACTTCACAGAAATCCACCTCTCTGTATCTTGTAAAACTATTCTTGAAGATGTAACCTACCAGATAAAACAATACTCTTTACAAAATATTCATGTAATAAATTTCTTTCAAAGTCTAGGGCAAGGATAGACCCAGTTGCACATTGTAAATGAGAACCTACTCACTATTTGATATATTATATAATAAATACAATACAATACAATACAATACAATACAATACAATACAATACAATACAATATAATATAATATAATATAAAATCTGGAATCTTTCTAGAGTTGCTCCTGAAAGTATTGACCTTTTCTCAATTAAGATGTAAAGCTCCTAGTGTGGAAGCTGCCTTTAATTTTTTTATATCCACCTCAACATCTAACAGAATGCTAAACCACTCATAATCCATGGCATGTATTTGTAAACTGAAAAACAAAGAATTAGATAAGATGAAAGCGAATCTAGAATGATGGAATAAATCAACCAGCTAGTTGAACAGAGATGAAAAACAAACAGCCTTGCTACAAAAGCATTACTTCAAAGTCTTCACACTAATAATTCTGGTCTCTAGGGACTGAGAACTCATCTTTTGGCTGCATGAATAAGTTGAAAAAAATGTAATGAACAGACCCACATACCTCATTAATTAATTACAGTTGCAAAAACTCTTACTTGTTCAGTCACCTCCTACTTGATTTTCCAGCAGTTCCTTGTACACAAAAGTGATGACTTTCCTAGAAATGGGATTGTATGAGGTAATTACTGTTGTTTTAATTTTTCAAATAAATTAGGCCTGGAGCTATATCAAGTGTCCTTCTTAAAATCTCACAGCTGATTAACCAGTAGTGACTACATCCCATATTTTTCTGGGTCCAAATATTTGTTTTCCCCTGTACTTTTCTGAGGTGTAAAATAAAGGATGAGTATTTAGGGAAAACCAATCCATTCTATCATTATTATTCACTGAGTACAAAGATTCACCAAACAAACAAATTCAATCACTACATCAAGTAAAAAGAAAAGGAAACAATTCCTCAGTTGAACAGATTTTTGAAGAGATTAAGGTGTTCACATGTAAATATTCGTAATAGTTTGTAGTTCTTTAACAATCTTAGGAGAGCATGAAACAATTTTTTAATCACTCCAGCCAGGAATCTAGTTTGGCAGAGGTATCTTGTGTTGAGCTCAGACCTATATCATGAAGTCCACAAACCAAGTGAGGGGAATTCCTAAGCAAAAAAAAGTTAAAACATCAAGTTCAAGGGGAAAAATGGAGGACTATCACTTTAAAGTCAAAAGGCCTCTGGACCTCAGTTCCTTTATTGTAAAATGGGAATGATGAGAGAGGTAGTGAATTGGAACAAATATAAGAAACACTTAAAGCCATAATCAACATTTTAAAGCTATTCTCTTGAATACAAGCAATATTAAAGAAATGGGATCCAGAAATTGATGTTAGAAAGGTTCTTAGAAGTAAGATTTGTATTAGGACAAGAACATGAAGTAACAAAACTCAGTATGGGGGAGAGAGAGAGGAAACTTTACAAAATCAATACAAAAATGAGAATAGTCTTTCCTCCCTGCCATTCTGAATCCCCCTCTTTTCATGAATAACAGAGTATCAGAATATATCAGAATATAACATATCACTCTCTTGAGTAATAGTAACATAAAAGAATATCACAATAAAACTTCGCTAATAACATTCAAGTTTAAACGATCACTACCAGTTGGAAACTTAAGAGTCAGCACAATCCATGATGACCGTAATACATGTGTAGCAATGAAACTTCCACAGCCTCATCCATGTCAATGATGAACAGTGCACCCCTTAAAGAGTTGGTTGACTACATCATTCTTGTAACAAAACTATCAATAAATTTTTGTTTATTGTTTATTGATATCACAATATTGATATCACTAAAGATCACTGATATTTAGGATTCTTTTTGTTACAGCAACATGTTCTAAATTAGTCCTCCTCAAAGTATGGTCCAGTAGCAACATGATCTATATTATTTGCACACTTAATAGAAGTGCAAACTATTGTGTTCATCTCAGTCCTATTGAGTCAGAAAGACCCACATACTTTTTAATTTCTGAGTGCTTTTTAGGCATATTAATGTTTGGGAAAACTGACATAGTTTGTCTTTATTGATAAAACTTGTAATGGGAAAAGAAAGTCAGTTGTTATTACATAGGTTTACATCAAATCAAAGGGTCTCTCGACCTCAAAAAAGGTAACAACCAAAATCACACAATGAGTAAGTGGCAGAACCAAAATTTGGGTGTAGCAATCTGAATTGAAATGTTAGGCTTTTAATAACTTCACATCCTTCATTGCTAATAATTTAGTAATGACTTCATTACAAATCCTAACCTGAGAAGATTAAAAGACTTCATTTCAGAAAAGTTTTAATGATATCGCATTCTATGACTTTCAAATATTTAGATTCATTTGTCTAAACAGTAATCAGATCTAAATAAAAATGATGACAGAGGCCCTTTGAGACCTGTTTAAGTGATACAGTTTGTAAAAATCAAGAGTTGATGTTTGTGGACCAATAAATTCCCAAATGGATTACAAATATTTAACCAAATTTAGCTATTGCAAGCAGTTTTGCTTATCTTATGTTTTCAAAATTACCTTCAAACTGTCTTTCCTTAGAAACACTGTTACAAGGTCATCTAGGAGAGAATAAACTACACTAATGGGGGGAATTAGAATAAGTCTTCAACCAAGAGTTTTCAATGGTTGAAGAAGAGGGAGAACAGAGAAATATAGATGATAAGGTAAGAGCTATATGAAGAGTTACAGTATAAGTTAAAACTGCAAAACTTTTGAATTTCACTCTGGAAAGGAATTAATATGTGTTGACTGTGATTAGAAAACCATAGATTATGTCAGCGAAATCAGTGTCTTTCCTCTAGAACATTTCTAGCCTTTACTTTGCTAATTGTATCCAGCATTTGTCTAAGAAGTTAAAATATATGTGACTGTGCTGTTATTGATAGAATAATGATACCATTAATCATTGTTGAACATACTTAGGCAGATTAAGTGTGACCAGATGGAAAATAACAAAATTAAAGATCTGGTTTTAGAAACCAGTTTTAATCTTTAAAATTTCAGAAAATTTTTTAAATTCAACATGTAAAATGAGATGTTTATGGGGAATACTCAAGTATTCCTGGATATTTTGGTTAGCCAAAAAAGTGAAGAAAAAGTTTAGATCTCAAACAAGAAAATAGAGGCAAATATGTAGATTCCAGAATCTGAAATAATACTTATGAAGTTGTAGTTATGCTACTTATGAAATAAAAGAAGAATGAAATATCACCCATACCATTGACACAAGGAGGATTGGGCTCTAAATTTTCTGTTTGAGTGACTTCTCTGTTTGATAGTTCATTTTTATTCTGAAAATATGCAGCTTGATTCCAACATTTATTTCTCAATTTATTTTATTTTATATAGCTCAGTGTCTTCATATTTGGGTTTATTGAAATTCACCAAGAAATGCAAGGGAGTGGAGGAAGGAAGAAGGGAAGAAGGAAGGAAAGAAAAAAGAAGGAAGGAGTAAGAGAGGAAAGAAAATTAAATACTGAGAGAGAAGAAATGAAAAAAAGGAAGAGAAAGGAGGAAAATGAAGAGGAGACAAGGAAGAGGGAGTATGCAGAGGAGGAGAAGGAGGAAAAGAAATGAAGGAAGAGAAGGAGGGAAAAAAGAAAGAAGGAAAAGAAGAGGAAAAAATGAAAGAAAAGTATCTATTCATTTCAGTTTTCTTCTTTAGAGATTGCTGTGCTTCTGTTTTATGTCATCATTGGTTTTTTCCAAACCAAATGAAATGACAAGAGCAATATATCCAAGTGATGACTCACATTTCCAAAATATTGAAAGATAATTTGACTCACATCTCAAAAATCACCTTCATTTTTCCTTTGCTTTTTTTTTCTTTTTTTCTGGAAACAAAAAGCTGGATATTTTGGTAACTGAGTAACTTGGATCTTTGCTTAGTATTTTAATGGCAAATTTAAGCAAATGTACCAAATTAGCAAAATGAATCATAGTGAACATTCGCTGGCCAGATTTATTCAATTTCTACTATACAATCGCCTACAGTCTCTCAAAGGAAATGTTTCCTTTCCACCTTCCAAAGGTTGTATGCTGTATTTTTGACATATTATAATTTTAATGAGGAATGGTTTATTGATTGAATGTGTTCATCAGATTAAACCGTATCAAGTTCTAGGGCACTGCTTTTTAAATGTGAATACTTGAATTTCATTCAGAACTATCAAGCATACTAAGAAATTCAGTTGGTTAATCCTGCTGGAATCTTAGTCTTTAAAGACTAAAGCCATGGAAGTAAGTTTTGGCTTTTACATGCAGACATTTTTCCATTGCCATCGTCTTTTGTTTGAAAATTATTTCTCTGAGAACTTCTAAAAGAGAATTTTATATCTGAATGATTCAATTACTGGTAAAGTCACTAAATAATTTATTTTATGTAATGAAGAGAGAATACCAATTTATATCTTGTTATTCAACATAGAATTATCATAATTAAATATTTTATAAAACCTGTCTTGAAGAATGATCAATGCTTATTTAGTGATATCACCAAGAATAGCATGCTACCACATTCATCTTTAAGCCCAAGAAATCCAAACAGAAAAATTTGCCAGCTGATATTAAGTAAGTCTCCTTTTAAGGTAACAGAGTAATTTTTATGAAATATTTATTTTACTTTCCTATAATAGGAAACTTTGTGTTATACATGGCACCCAAGCAAATTAATCTGTTTGGGAGCTTTATTAAAGGAAAATAACAATGATAATAAACATAAGTTGAGTAATTACCTATTGTGCAACACTGTCTCACAACAATACATAAGACAGGTACTTCTTAAGTCTGTTTTTATTTCCAACTACAAGTGAGAATATGAAAGCACATCAAGGTGAATTAAGAATTAGGATGAATGGTAGAACTAAGATTTGACAGAAGATAGAATTCAGCAAGTATGTTTTTAATACCTAGACTATATTGTCTCTCAAATCAAAAGAAATCTAAATGAAGAAAAGAGAATCTGGCAAGATGGTGGCAGAGAAAAGATGTTGGGCTCACCATCACACCATCACTTTTACAATTTCAGTAAAACAAAATAAAAATAAAGCCTAAGGGGAAAATGGATGATCACAACACAGACTAGGAGCAATGGCCTAGCAGAGAGGAATTAGGAAAATCTTTAGGTAAACTTTGCATAGAGTAATAATTGGTCAATACAACTCACTTGAGGGAGGAGTGGCTATTGCATAGAATCTATGACAACTATTGACACTGGTGCACACCAAAAGTGGGATTTCTGACACCCTGCACTGCACACTTTGAGAGCCCCAAAGCAAAATGTTTGAACAAATTAAGAGCTGAAGCATTTACCAATAACAGGCACAAACACCCCAAGATAAGACTGTGCTGGAAAAGACAGCACCCTCAATGTCATCAATTATAAACTTTGTATGGCATTGCATTTAATGATTAAAAATAGCCTAGAATGCAACTGGAAATGAAATCATAAGAGATAGGAAGATCATATCAACAAAAGTAAAGATAAAGAACATCTGATAATATCAATAGATACAGTCAAGAAGAAGCAGTCAATAGGATTTGGTGTTCATTCATTATAAAAATTCTAAGTAAGATAGGAATAGAAGCAAACAATATTCCAAATTTAATATGTTAAAAGAGGAATTTAATATTAAGAGTAAATGATTGCAAAAAAGTAACAGGCTATAAAATCAACATACAAAAATTGATAATGTTTTATATGTAAACAGAAAAAACGAGGCAAAGAAATATAAAAAATAATTTAATTTATGATTGCTTTAAAAAAGTTAAATAGACCAGAATCAACCTAACAAAAGAGGTAAAATATCTATACAAGGACTACAAAATGTTCTTAAAAGACTTACATATAGAAATAAGGAGCTGTAACGATAGCTCATGCTCAGAGGTGGGGAGAGGCAACATAATCAAATTGGCAATACTGCCCAAAATGATGTATAAACAACATAATTTCCAACAAAATATCAGCATAATTCTCAGAGAAAAAGAATAAAAAAGATATTGAAATTCATATGGAGGAAAGAAAGGCTTTGACTTGCAAAAGCAAATCTAAAATAAAAGGGGAGAAATAGAGGTATCATATTACCATATGTTAGGGTCTACTATAAAGCAACTGTACTAAAAGTAATATGCTACTGGTACAAAAATTAATATATGGGTTGATGGGACATAATTCAAAACTCAGAAATAATCATGTGAATACCAGCAACTAATATATAACATTACTCACTAATTCCATACACAAAAATAAATTGTGAATGGATTAAAAATTTTAATATTTGATAAGATCTGCAACAAAAAACTGCATAGACGAAAACCTGACAATGTGTACAATGTTAGCAATGAATTTAAATGGCAAGAGGATTAAAAACAAAAATACAAGTTAAAAAGTCTTTATGCAGCAAGAGAAAAAAAATCTGAAACAAAAGGCACCACTTGAGGAGGAGAAATTATTTACATAATATATAATTTATCTTCTAAGGGACTGAGTTTCAAGATACATAAAATATCATATGATTTAACTATAAGAAACTACAATTAACCCATTTAACAACTGGGCGGGTTTATGTCAGAGAAACAAGCATCTGAGTAAGAACTTCTCAAATGTCATGACATATTAATTATCATTGTGATTGAATTATTTATTGTGCATTTTATATTAATTTATTACATGGATAAAGCTGTCAGGGATAATGCTAAGTGAAACAAGTCAAATGGGAAAAGTTAAGTACTGGATCAGATAGAGAAAAACTTAAAAACTAACACTTGAAAGCTGACTGTAGAATTGAAATATCCAAAGGGAGTAGTGAGGAAAAAGGGGTAAGAACAAAGAGGGAAAGAAGCATTGTGAACTATGATGGTGGATCGTGGGTCATTTGGGTGACAGGTACACTACAGTGACATGAAGATAACATTTTGTCATATGGAAAATGCTTTTTTACAAGGGTGACCAAAAAACTTAGTTTTCCAAGTTTTTTTAATTCAATTATGCTTCTTTTTATTTTCATTGTGTTCTTATTTGGTTACAATTTTTACCATGATCCAGATACAAACATTCCCTTAATTCCTCTAAAAAGGATAACATAAATGGTACCAAAGGCATTTTCATTTTGTAAATTTCTCCTCACTGAGAAGCAATAATTCCTAAAGTATGATTTGATACTCAGTGTGGTCTTGAAAGAGTAAGTGTAATTCATTTAAGAATTGTATTTTAGCTTTCCAAATGGCCTATACCATAAACCCTGAAGAATTATACTAAAATATGCAAGATATTCTGGCTCAAGTTTTCAAGTTGTTTTCTTTCCAAGTCGTTAAATAAAGCTGAATCAACAGTCATTTCCGGTTCTTTGTAAAACAAAACTATTTTGTGAAACAACCAGTTTTCAACATACATTTGTGTAGTGATATGTTCAACCCATATTTTTTTTCTTTGCAGAGTTTGATACATGTGTAACAGATTATTTAATTCACTGTTTTTCTTGTGATCAGCTTTCCAATTTATTACATGATCTGTGTTTCTCTCTAATTTGTTCTATTTCTATTTTTTTTTTTAATCCAAGTAGGGCATGGGGATAGCTCACAGGATGATCATTAGGTTTTTTGGGTTTTTGTTTTTTGGGATTTTTTGCTCTGTAACAAATTACCACAAACTTGTAACATTATCTCATAGTTTCCATGGATCAGGAGTTCAGACACAGTTTCTCTGTTTTCTGTTCAATCTCACAAAACTACAATCAAGGTGTGGGTTTTTCTTTCTGGAATTTGAGGCTCTCCAAGCTCATGTAGTGGTTGGCAGAACTGAGTTACTAATAGTTATAGGGCTGAATTACCATTTTCTTGCTGTCCATCATAGGACATTCTTGGCTCCTTGGGGTTTCCACTGTTCTTGCCACATGGCAAAGGCTCTCTCATGACATGACAACTTATTTCTTCAAACCCATTGAGAGAAAGTCTCACAGGAGAGCAGAGTTCATATTTTGAGAGTTTTCACCTCATTATATCAGACCTAGCCATATGAGTAACACAGAAGCACCTGCACTGACATTGCCTTTACATATAATCTAGTAATTTCATCAATTGGCCACATTCTCATTGCCTTTGCCATAGCCTTTTGTCTTCAGACACCAGTTTTGCATGGCATGAAGTCAAAGAGTTTATGCAAGGATGTACTTAGTGGATTTTCTTCAACCTCAGCATTTGCCCACTTTAGATAGACAGAAGCTTTCATTTCCTTTGAAACTGCCCAGAGTAACTGTTAACCAAAAAAAAAAAGTTAATAAATATTTGCTGTTTTGAAAATGAAAATTCACCACCAATATTTTCTGAGGGTTAGAGGAGTGCTGGTTTGGGGAAGCACAGCACCAATATGTGCAGTTCTTTCAAGCTCACCAAATTTTACTGTGAAATTAGAGATTCAGCAGAGTTTCAGCCTTTCTTCAAGAAAAAGAAATTTCCAATAATCATCATATTAAGTATTCTCTGTTCTAAAGAAAAAATGCATCCCACTTTTGGTAAAGAAGAAAACAAAGCAGATCGTCTATAAAGCAGAGGTTACTAAATCTAACCCAATCATCAAAAGCCATGAGTATCTCATTTATTATAGATCAGCATTTAAGTGAAGTAACTTTCTGAAAAAATTTTTTTCTGTCTAATCAGCAATTCTATTACAAAAATAAACTAATATTTTGTGTCATCTAGAAAGATACAGGAAAGATTTGTTTGTGTAGCCATATCATTTCATAATGCTGTTGCAATTTAAGCAATTAGTTCTACTTTAGTGACATGTAGAAATAATAAAAATATTTATAAAATCTTATAAACATAAAACAAATGCTCAAATGTATCATGGAAGGAATAAATTATGGGCAAAGGAAGAGGCAACCACTTTCACCTGCTCATGTGCTTCACATGTGTAGCTCACTGGCAAAGAATGTGCTTATGAGCTTTGGGGAATAAACCAAACCATGTAAATCTGTTTTCACTAATGTTACCAAAAAACTCATGATCTGCCAACACCGTTCCAGTGTTATAAACTCAACTGAGGAAAACTGCTTGTTACTCAGCAGGAAATGGAGTCATATCTCAGCTGGGACTTATTTGTTCTCTCTGTAATGATAATTTTGTGAAATAAACACCTTCAACTCAGTTTTCTATACCTATGAAATTTCTCAACTATATTATGGAAATGTTTCTATTTAAAATCTCGAACATTTCCTTGCAAAGAACAATAGAAAAACAAGGGCATAGATTATACCATGAAAACCAAACTGCATTTCTGTCTTAGAAATGTTAGAAATACTTCTGAAACATTTCAGAACATTGCATCAAATTAATTTCTTCAATATTTTCAAAAGCTACTCTACTTAAGGGAAGAAACATATATATGAACCTGTATTAAATCTTACTAAGTTCCTGGAAAAGGAAACTCAAAGAGGTAATAATGACAACTCTAACTCGAGTCAATAACAAGAAGCAATGACCCATAGTCACTGGACTAGTTTGCATTCCCACCAGCACCATATAAGTGTTCCTTTCTCTCCACATCCACACCAGCACTTGTTGTTGACCGTTTTTTCTGATACAACTATTTTTAGCTGTGTGAGGTGGTATCCCATTGTGGTTTTGATTTGCATTTCCCTGACTATAAGTGATGCTGAGCGTTTTTTCATATGCCTATCTGTATTTACTCTTTAGAGAGGTGTCTTTTAAGCTCTTCTCCCCAATTTTGGACTGGGTTTTTGGCTTTGTTTTTGTTGAGTTGTGTGAGTTCCTTGTGGATCTTTGAGATTAGACCCAAGGGTCTAATCAGTTGAGTAGAGTGCAAACAAGTTTTCCCATTTGAGTGGATATCTGTTTGATTTGATTATTGTTTCTTTTGCTGTGCAGAAGCTATTTAGTTTCATATAGAGCCAGCTATTTATGTTTTCCTTCATCCTCTTTGTCTGTATTGATATGTCCTAGAAGATGTTTCTGTGGTATAGGTCATGGAGTGTTTTGCCTAAGTTTTCTTTTATGTATTTCATGGTTTCAGGTTTTATGTCCAAGTTTTTTGTCCATTTTAAGTTGATTTTTGTGTATGGTGTGAGGGAGTAGTCTAGATTCATTCTTTTGCATCTAATAGTCCAGTTTTCCCAGCACCATTTATTGAAGAGACTATCCTTGTTCCATTGTATGTTTTTTGCCCCTTTGTCATGGATTAGTTGACCATGCATGTGTGGTCTTTCTGGACTTTTAATTCTGTTCCATTGGTCTGTGTGTCTGTTTTTATTTCAGTGCCATGTCAGCTTTGAAGTATAATTTAATTTAAAGTAGAATAAATTAAAAGGTACAACACCTCCATTCTCTCTTTTTGTCAGGAGGGTTTGGCTAGTTGAGGTTTTTGGACCCTCCAACTACTGAAAAAGGAACTACTATTTGATCTAGCATCCCATTTTTGGGAATCTACCCAAAGGATACAAAAACACTAATTCAAAAGGATACCTGTGTTTGAATGTCTATTGTCCCACTATTTTATAATAGCCAGGATATGGAAACAAGCCAAATGCCCCCAAAACAGATGAATGAATCAGAAAGTGTGGCGTATATGGCATATTATTCAGCAATCAAAAATGACAGATTTTATGCATTTATGATAACATCGATGGACTGACAGGAATCATTTTAGTGGAAATAAGCCAGAAAAACAAATACTGAATGATCTCCCCTATATGTGGTATACAGAGAAAACAAACAAGCAAAAGGATAGAACACATGAGAATTAAAAGCATCAGCAGAACTGAAGCACAGAGCAAGAGAGGAGGAGGTAAACCTGGGGGAAGAAATTAAAATGATGGTTCATGGTTGACAAGATGGTGTGCAAACCCTTAGTTATATGATGATGTAAAATATATACATTTGTAATCAATTAAAAATACAAAATAAATAACAAAATACTAGAAAACAGAAAAATAAAATAAATAAAAAGAACAACTTAAGAAAAAACAATAAAAACAAACAAACAATACCCAGGGTGTGAAGACTGAATTGTTGTAGTTATAAAAAGTTGTGAAGACATTGCTCTAAAAATTTGAAAAGGGATACGAAGAACAATATTTAGTATTTTCTTGTTACATTTAAGTACACATTCATCATACAATTTCTTTTCCATCATTAAGGATGAAATTTTAAATCAAGATTCCATAGCATAATTCATAAATTCTTTATTAGGCAAAATTTGAAGCTAAAGAAAAAGCATTAGCTACAAATATTTTCAATCAGTTTCTCTATAAATTTAGTTGTGTTAGCTACTATAACTTGATGTGTTAACTGAATTTATCGCTTACCACCATAAATAAGAGTGTTAACTGTATAGAGTTATCAAAAAAAGGGAGATAAAATTGGGATATCTGCTGAAATTTTATAATATTGGTTTACAATGCATCTTAGTTTACAGTGCATCTTTCAATAAGGGTCATGTTTAGAGTGCATGCAAATACATTTCATGATTTGAAAAACACATATACTGCAATCACATGTTCCTAAAGAGTCCAAATCATCTAAAACTACAAACACATTATTTAAAAAATGGTACAAATCCTATAGTGTCTTTCTAGACAAATCAAAATATAAGTTCATTTTCATAATAGAATTACCTATTGGGGGAAAATAAGAAGAGTAATTCGTTTACCTCATTTACCTATATATTAACCTAAAATAAAGTCAATCTACAATAAATAGTGCATTTAATGCCTTCTGATCACTTATTTAGTAAAGTTCTGCTGACTAGTCACTATACTGTTTATACTAACTCCTGCGTCTCCACTCATAGAAATCTTATATCACTTGTATGTTTTTCTTGAACAGATAAAAGAAAATTTGCTATTGGATATTTTTGCACTTGGACAGATAAATTTTGGACTGAGACCCTTATTGAATTAATAAATTACTCTTGAAATTTGGAGAGGACTTCAAGTCCACAAATGGATGTCATGTCACTTCTCAAGATGAGCACTTTTATATTTGAGCATGTCTTTTGTAACTATTCAAGAGGTTACCCCATTTCCAAAATTTTAAATCAACAGGTATTAACTAACAATCATGAGAAATCCATGTGATATTGAGGATTTGGAAGGTTAAGATGGTCACTGCCTTTATGCATGGTCTGGTTATCTCTTTGGTTTATTATTCATTGGTTTTAAATAACATAAAAACAGGGCATAGAACAAAGGCCATCAGCAATAACTTAGACTATAGATCAAAAGGAAACTTCCAAGCAAAATAAACAGACATATTTATCAAACTCTAAAAGAAAGAATTAGGAGTGAAAAAAATTACCATGCACATAGAAGGTGTCTTAAAGCACTATGTGGATAGCCTAAATTATTGCTATTTCAAATGCATGTCGTTGACATCCTGAAGTTTTAGTCATCAAGTTATCTTCCATTTACTATAGACACTCTCTCAAAACCCTTTTTTAAAAGCACAATCCTTGCTGGTGTATCGATATATACTAGTCATTGGATAACTCAAAATTAGAGTTAACCAATTAAAATAACACTTATTAACCACTTTTTAATGTTTCCAGAAGATAAATTCTAACCATAAAATAAACATTTGAATGATATATATTTTCTAAATGGTAATATTCTGAATAGGTGATGTATTTTACATGGTTCAAAACTGAAATGATATAAGGAGAAAATAAAAATTCCCCTCTCAACCCATCCTTAGAAGTTCATTTCATCATCAACTCTACTGTCTTCTAAATTGGAAACTCAGTTGATACAGAGAATATTGATGGGGGTTGGTTGTTATAACTTCTCATAGTAATTTGCTTTTGGAAGGAATCCAGATTGATATTTCATGACATCTAGACTTCCAAGTTCTGCAAAATTATTTCACTTCTTTGTAGCGTAGCAATGAATTTATCTATCACACAAACAAAATCTAAGTATGATAATAGTCTTTAACGAGCCAGAAAACTGTTTATGGCACTTTTAAGACTGGAAAAACTTCATTTAAAAGTACTCAGACACAAGAGGAAATGAAGGGATGTACTAAGATTATTTGAAGACAGTCCTTATCGCTGAGGGAAACACTTTATGTTTCTCTGAAAGCCTGTTCACCACAGCTGGGTTGGCTTGGAAACCTTAGAAAGAAGAATGGAAAGGCAACAATCATAAAGTTAGGGATCTCCAGGGTGGAATTAGAAGGCACATAGGAAGTTTTATATACAAAAAGGAATTTTTTTTAATGATTCTGACATTGATTATGGAATTTCAATAAATGTAACTATTGGGTCATAAATTATAAGTGAGAAAATTCATAAAATTATAGGTCTGTGGTCAGTGTTGCACTAATGCCTTAAAAATTTAATGTACAATTAGTAAATCTTTAACTTTAGAAACTGCTAGTTTCATTATTAACTGGTTTCAGTGACATTTAGTTCCAGACCTTCTATTGTAGATTAAAAGAAAGATCCGATACTCTTTTAAAATTCCTGGAATTTTATTGTTTAAATTATTTTAAATTAGCATGAAAACTACACCAAATCTATTTTAACTTTTAGATATAGTATAATGTGTGTATATGCATGTGTGTATATATATACATCTATTTATATATTTGTGTATACATATGTATGTATGTATGTATTCACACACCTAAGACTTTACAAATCATCTAGGATTCTGACACATACATTAGAAAGGCATAGTACAGGATGTGGATGGACCTCAATTAGTTTTCAGTCAGTAATCCATGTTTGGTATACATGATAGCAAACATCTAATTTTATTACATAGTGGGTACCTTACTAAAATCATTATGTTCTTCAAGACAGATACTTTAGGGTCATTAACTTAATTTTGGCACCACTATATTTATATAAATAAAATTGTTGCCTTATTTTTCTGTAAAGAAATTTATTAGAAGACAATTTTGCTAGTTTACTGTTAAATGAATGCTGTGATTGACTTTATGCTGTGAATCTAATCTCTACTTCTTGTCAGTATTTACAACAGAGAGAATATTTAATAAATCACTACTAAGGTATGGTGTACTATTACAAAATAAATCATATTAGATATCAGATAAAAGTAAAAGTTGGCATCTTCAATTCTCTTTTCACCAGGTCATTTTTTCTGCCTTTGATGACCTTTATTAAATATTTAGACAGTTTACTTCATGTTCATCGATAGTAAGACACTGCCTAAAATTCCTGAAAAAAATTCATTAGCGCCCTTCTTAAATGAGAATTAATGAAATGTAAATAGGTCTAAATTTCACTCAACCTGAATTTTACTCTGTGCTCATTCCCAGTCTGATTATTGCTTTAATAAGTTCCCTTCCTTTCAAGCACAGACCTGCATTCATTTTCTTTTTGCAGGATTCTCTATCAATATGCTACTCTCAGATATAATGTAGCCAGTGCAGTCAGTATATACTTCCATGAAAGTTGTTATTCATTTTCTAAAAATGATTTATGGATGAGAACTTTAAGTACACAGAAAGCAAAGCAAAAATATGAGAATAACAGTTCCGATCATGAATGCAGGTGCTGTTTAAAGCTCTCTAGTGCTTTGTACATAAAGAAAACTTTTACATGTTGCAAGAGGTCTCACATGTTTTTCTAAATGGATTTAGATTATGCCTGGAAGAATACAGTTCCTCCTGTCCAATTGCCAATAAATATCTATATTCATTTGGGGGGGCTAAAGAAATAAGAAGGGTCTTCATTTTATAGTACAAATGGTGCTTAAAGCATCTGTAGCTGTCAACTTGAAATTAAAGTGAGAAGTCTGTTTACATGTAACAAGCATAAATCAACTCCAAATGATGCTCAAATTGGACATAGTTTGGATTTTGTCACCATAGTCCCAACATTTCAGTTTAGATTAAGAACAGACTCATATTCTACTGTGTTTCTGAAAGAATTTTTTTTTCTTTCAGCTGCTAGAAAGAAAACCTCACTGTGTTTATTACTGTCACACAATGCCACAACAACATATAGTTACCTGAAGCACAGAAATGAATTTTCCTAAATCTTGAAGAGTAATAAAAATTTTATTTAAAACATCCATATAAATATATGCAAAACATAAACATAATGTAGCATCCTTTTCACATCAATGAATCGCTTATTTGAAAATAAATAAGAAAATAAGTCAGGTAAATTTTTCTTTTCATGCAAAACCATTCTATTTATCATTTCAATTTATATATTAAATTATCATGGTGTGCCTGCTAAAAAAATTTATTGTACATGAATTGTTATTTGGATTTTAAAACAAAAAATAGGAAAAAGTTAATATGATCACTGCCCAAGGATATAAGTCTAGGTTTAAGACATTCTAAAATTATTTTGAAAGATGGTCAAAATCTAAAGGAAAAGAGAAAAAAAATATTAAAAAGAAAAAGACATGAGTGATAAAACCTGAGATGGTGAACCAGAAAGGGCCTGAAAGGCCTTGAAAGCTTTGTTTAGGCATATAATATTTAGTACTATAAATTCACCAACACACTGATCGTTCTAAGGAGGCAGGTACTTAGTGACCTGGCTTCTGCCTGTCTCCACCTCTACTCACTCAACGTTGTAGAAGAAAAATAGATTGTTGTGTCTAAGACACACTTCCATTCCTAGAACACAAAGGTTTTGTCAATTCACTTCAAAATGCTGTAAAAATTTGAAATTGCTTACAAGATTCTCTTCCATAGCCCCATACTCATTAATTCCTTAATAATCCTATAGCATTTCATTCAGAAGAACAAAAAATGATTAGTTAGGATATCACACTACAATGAAAAATCCTAACATTAAGTAACTTAAAATGACTTCATTTCTTGTTTAAGCTACATTACTGTTCCTTCAGATAGGTGAGCGGCAACTCCAAATTTTTCAGGATACTTGGTTGTGAGCAGCTATAACATCTTCAAAATATGGCTGCTAAGATCACCCCAAACATTTGCTATTCTAGTCTACTGATAAGGGAAAAGAGAACATAAACACACTTGGGAGCTTTTAATGTACCCCTTCTGAAATCCAGATTCCACTCACTAGAACTCAAGTTAAATGTCTGTCTAGTTAAAGCAAGGAAGGATAGGGAATATACAATGTTATTTTCTGTCTGTCACCTTGAGTTACCCAACCCCTTCTACTCTCACTTGTCTTTATCTGTAAAACATATTTAGTTAGGTTGCAGTGTGGTTTAAGTTAGTTACATCAAAAACAATGTTAGTACATAGTGTTTGACAAGTTTGCAGTTACAATTAGCACAAAGACAATTTTATTACTGAGTCTCTATTTTAATTTCTTGTTACAACTATTTTCACTTCTTTTAAGCTCATGGTTGCAAAAGAAACATAAAGGGATTTCAATTCCAATTCAATTAGCTAGTAGGTTTGGTGATTTATTCAAGACTCTCTTTACTTTTAAAGTGGAAGGCGACTCTCTAAGGTAACAGAAGACAGACGAGAGCAGCAGCACATTTAACCAGCTACCATGCAACATGTCTCCTGTTTTGCCAGCAATCTCCCCACTAGAAAGGAAACATTCGTGGAAAACAGAGTCAAAGAAGGAAGTCAAGGTAGGGATTTTATGACAGTACTCATTCTACGTGAAACGTTGTACAAATGTGTTCTTGAGGGAGCTAGGGAAATAAGTATGAGAAAACAATCAAATTGATATTGTGTGAAAATCTATAGTAATAACTGGCAAAATGTAAAAAAGGTCCATACACAGAAGCTTCCATAGTATGCACAGACACTAAAAGTTTCAGCATAACTGGAACTGCTTACATGAATAGCTAGTTATATCTGTTTCAGTTACTGGGGATCAGATAATCACAGTTTGAACTCACTGCTCCTCTTTTGTGTTGCTCTTTTTAACAGTTTTAAAAATCTATTTCACTTACAATTATAGTAACAGATTAAAATGTCTACAAGTCAACATTTCTGATACAGTCACAGAAATGGGCAACCATAATTCCAGAAAGTTCCATAAACTGCAAAGAAACTCAGCATCTGTAAATAATTACTCCCCATTCCTCTCTTCCCATTACCCCCAACAGCCACTAATCCATATCATCTCTATGGATTTTTCTATTCTGAAATCTCATATAAGTGGAATCACGAGGTCCTTTACAAATAATTTACTGTGTTTATCATAATATTTTCATGATTCATCTGTGTTGTGACATGTATCAGTATATTTTTATTTGTATGGTTCAATTATCTTCTATAGTGTAATTTACTACATTTGTTTATTCATCAGCCAGTGATATCTGATTTGTTTCCACTCATCAACTGCTATAAATAATGCTGCTATAAACATTTACATACAAGTGTTTGTGTGAACACGTTTTCTTTTTCTAGCATGTATACTTAGGACCGGGATTACTAGCTCATATGGTAACGCAGATTAATTTTGAGGTATTATAAACTGTTATTTTACATTCCCACCCAGTAATGCATGGGAATGTCAGTTTTCCACATTGCAATGCAACCATTCTGATGCAATTAAAAGCATCAGACTCATCAGTCTGCATGGGTTCTTTATTGGTTTTAGCAGTGACACAGACACAGCAGGCAGAGCTGAGTCAGGGTTGGGGCCTGGGGGTCTGGGTGGCTGGTGAGTCCTCCATTCCCCCCAGAATCTTCACACTTTCTCTGTGCTCTTTCTGTGGAATTCTCTCATGCACATGCTCTCTGTGCCCCTTTACTCCATGTGCACACCACTGGACACCCACAGGAAAAAGTCTGACTAACTCACCCTACACATACTTTTGACAATGTTTGTTATTGTCCTACTATTTATTATAATCATCTTCATGGGTATGATCTGGCCTTTTATGGAGCCTTTCATCTCCAGATTCCTAATGACAATATTTAGCATCTCTTCAAATACTTATTGGTCATTTGTAAACTGCCTACTAAATCCTTTTTTTCCATTTTTCAATTGAGTAAAATTTCAATGAAATGCTTTACTTTATTTTTAAGTGTTCAGTACTTTAGATAATCAAGGTAAAAATTCCTTATCAGATATAGGGCTTGCAAATATCATCTCCTACTCCATAGGTGCCCTTTGTATTAATGGTTATCTTTTGAAATATTAAAGAATTTAATTCTGATGATGTTCCAGTGGATTCATTTTTTTCTTTTGCCATGTATGCTTTGTATTTCACATTTAAGAAATTATTGCTTGACCTAAGATCATGAAATGTACTCTCATATTTTCCACTCAGAGTTCTGAAGTTCTAAGCTCTACATTTTGGGAGCTTTGATCCATTTTGAGTTAGTGTTTTTTATATGTTGTGAAGTTGGTGACCAAGTTTGCATGTTGTTATCCATTTATTCCTGTTGTCTCACTTTTCTCAAAAAGGTGATTCCTTCCTTTTTAAGGTGTTTTAGCACCTTTGAAAAATCAATTAATCACACAAATGTAGAACTTTATTTTTATCTTGCCTCATGCAATTGCAGAACTCAAAAGACTGAAGAGATAAAATGAATTCAAACAATGGAAATATTCTCTGTGTGACTAAGTACAACTAGACAGCTTTGCCTTTTCTGCCCCCTCCCCCCCACCACCCCAGTTCCTGGAGTGTCTGGTGTGTTTTCCATGGACACTTCATTATCACCAATGGCCCCCTGTAGACAAAGTTGAAATGCCCTGCTTTCAGTATTGTCCACTGGATTTCAACATTACCATCCACCTCCTCTTGATATTGGTTTTGTTTTTCTTCTACTTTTCTGACTGTTCAATGAACTTCACTAACTGATTTTTCCTTTACCCATCAGCAGAGTAAAAATTTCATGCTCTGTGCAGATCCATCCTCAACCCCGTCAGTTATTTAAAGGCACTAGTTGTTATCAACCATCCATTCTTGTGTTTTTTACTAAAAACAAAGGTTCTAGTTTAGTAAAGACACATTTCTACAAAATTGTAATTTGTTATGGCCATGTAACACAATCCTGGTCAGTAATATATAAGCAGAAATGCTGTTAGAATGTAGGAAATTCCTTTAAAAGTTTAGGTTATGCGTCCCTACTTTGATTTTCCCTTTGTTTGTAAACTGGAATGCAGTTGTAAGGAATGGAGTCTCATGGGTCATCTTAGACTAAGGATGAGGTCATACCTTACAAATGGCAGAACAACAAGTAGGCCAATCTTGATGGCTTCATGAAGCTGCAATAACAATTCTAGACATTCCTATAGGTAGTCTTAGTTCTACCTCTTGACTTGTCTTTTTGATAAAGCCTTTCTAATAGGTATAAGTTGACATCTCATTGTGATTTTGATTTGTATTCTCCTGATAGTAATGTTGAGCAACTTTACAGGTATCTGTTCACCATTTATCTTCTTTTCAAAAAGTTTATTCAGATCCTCTGCCCATTTATTTAACCAGGTAGTTTCCAGTATCATGTTACATGAGTTATTTGTATGGCTTTGGATATTAATTTGTTGCCATACATATGATTTGCAAATACATTACTCTTTTCCTAGGCTTCTTTATTCTGTTGATCATTTCTTTGATGGACAAAACTTTTTAGTTTGATGTAGTACTACCTATTGGTTTTAGCCATTTTTGTCTGCTTTTGGTGTCAAATCTGCAAGTGATGCCAAGGAGCTAATGTCTATCTCCCCTGAGTAGTATGTTTTCAGACCTTGGGTGCAAGCATTTAATGAATTTTGAGTTGACTTTGTGCATTATGGAAGATGGTGGTTCAGTTTCATTCTTTTGCATATGTATGTCAAGTCTGCCCATCACCATTTATTGAACACTGTACCCTTTCCTCATTATATATTCTTCACTTCTTTCTTATAAATGACTTGCCCAAAACCCACACATTTATTTCTGGACTTTCCATTAATTTCATAAATCTATTTGTTTGTTTTTAATGCCAATATTATGCTGTCATATAACTATGATTTTGTAATATAGTTTGAAATCAAAAAGTGTGATGTTCCCAACTTTGGGATTTTTTCTCCCTCACAAGGTTATTTTGACTATTTTGAGATCTTTTGTGGTTCAAAATGAATTTTAGGACTGTTTTTTTTTATCTCTGTGAAATATGTAATTGAAATTTTAATAGAGATTGCATTGAATCTGTAGATTGTTTTAGGAAGAATAAATATTTTATCATTATTAATTCTTCCAATCTATAAGAATAGAATTTTTTTTACTTATTTGTGTCTTTTTCAATCTTATAGTTTTTATGGCATAGAACTTTTACCTCCTTATTTAAATCTATTCCTGGACTAAAACTAAATTTTTGTTTTTGATGCAATTGTAAATGTGATTACTTTCTTAGTTTTTCTTTTTGCTATATCTCTGTATATAGACTGTAACTGATTTTTGGTACACTGACTGATTTTGTTTCCTGCAACTTTACTGAATTTATATTTTGAGTTTTCTATATATAATATATTGTCTACAACCAACTTCACTTTTTATATTTCTATTTGGATGCCTTTTATTTATTTTCCCTGCTTATTTTATCTGACTGAAATTCTAGTATTTTACTAAATAAGGTGAAGAAAGTAGGCATACTTCTTTTGTTTTTCATCTCAGAGGGAATTTTCAGCTTTTCATGGTTAAGTCTGATGTTAGCTGTGATCCAGTCATACATGGTCTTAGTGGTGCTGATTTCTTTTCTTCCTATGCCCACTTGTTGAATGTTTTTGTCATTGAAGGATATGGAATTTTATTAAACAATTTTTCTGTATCTATAGCAATGATCATTATTTTCATCCTTCATTTTGTTAATGGGATGCGTCACATTGATTGATGTTAAACTATAGTTTTGACAGATGACTGGATGAAAAAGATGTGGTAAATATACATGATGGAATATTATGCATCAATAAAAAATGGAAAAAATTGATGATTTTTTGATAACATGGCTGTACATATGGACAACCAAACAAAAGTACACAGCTGTGGGAGGGGACCAGCTGGAGTGGCCAAGGAGGGAAGGTGGTGGGTGACCCCCAGAAATTGCAATGATGTGAAATATATATATATGTATATATATATATATATATATATATATATATATATATATACACATATATATAAAAAAACTATAGTTGCATTTCTGGAATAAATCCTACTTTATTATTGCATATTATCTGTAATCTATTCTTAAGTCCAATTTGCTAATATTTTGTTAGAAAAAACTCTATGTTCATTAGGAAGATTAACCTATAATTTTCTGTTCTTACAGTGTCCTTGTATGACATTTTTAATGGGGTAACACTGGCCTTGTAAAATAAGATTGGAAATATTCCTTTCTCTTCTAATGTTTGGAAGAGTTTGAGAAGTGTTGGCTTTAATTGTTCTAAATATTTGGTGGAATTCACCAATGAAGCCATCTGATCCTGGACATTTGTTTGTTGAGAAACTTTTGATTATTGATTCAATATCCCTAGTAGTAATTTGTCTGTTCAGATTTTCTACTTATTCATGATTCAGTCTTGGTGCACTGTATGCTTTTAGGAATTTATTAATTTCTTCTAGTGTGTCCAATTTTTTGGCAGATATTTTAATAAATCCAATCTAATTATAATAGATAAAACATCTAACAGTACCAAAGTATTAAATAGGTTATGTTCTCATGAAGTCTACAGTCTAACTGGTGATTCATAATACATATTACATAAGTCTCCAGATGGCAATTCACATAATAATAATAATAAGCTAGAACATATGTGGTATGCCCCAGCAATATAGAAAAGGAATTAATCCTGCCCAGGATCTTAGAAAATACTGTAGAGAAAGGTAATATTTTATTGTAGGGTTTGTAGATAAAAGAAAAAAATTCTTCCTAGAGGATATCCACAGAGGTACAAATATGGGAATTCAGATGTGGTTAGTATAGAATGAGTTATTAGCTATTGTTTAGAGAATATAATAATATGTGTGAGAAAAAGTATGTGTATTCACTTATGTATGTGTATGTGTGTGTGTGCATGAGAGAGAGAGAGAGAGAGAGAGAGAGAGAGAGAGAGAGAGAATCCTGAATCCTGGGAATCAGCAAAGGGGAGGAAAAGGAAAAAAAGAAATCATTGGAGAAATACCAATAAAGAATGATGCAGGAATCTGGAGTTTTACATGTCAAATTGAGGATTTCTATTTTAGCTTAATAATTAGAGGTATAAACTATGTTTCATCTTATGTTGACTCTGTTTTTTGCTGCTTAAACTACTAGCTTGAGAAAAATTGTGAATCTATGTCTAAGTTTATTAGGAAACAGCAACATCAAGTATTACAAATATCTGCAAAAATTTGAGCCAGATATTTAAGTTTGTGTTAATTTGGGTTAGCAATAATATTGAGATATGTGGTCAAACATTATTCGGGATACTTTTTAGGGGATATTTTAGATGAGATTAATTTTTGAAAGAAAATCTTTTAATATTAGTCAGTGTTACTAACCTCCTTTAGTAGTCAGATTTCTCCAGAGGAACAGAACCAAAAGCATGTATGTGTATATATCTAAGCTTTTAATCAAAGAAATTGGCTCATGTGATTGTAGTGACTGGGAAGTCCAAAATCTGTAAGGGATGCTGATAGGCTGGAGTTTCAGGGATGAGTCACCATTAGTTTATGTCTATAGGCTGCCAGCTACAGTTTTCTCCTTTGCTAGAAAAGGTTCAAATGTTTATTCTCTCAAGTTTTCAAACTTCAATTGAGTGGATGAAGCTCACACATGTTATGAAGAGAAGTCAGTTTTTCTCAAAGTCCATTCACTTAAATGTTAATCTTATTCCAATTTATCCAACACAAATGGTGACTACTTCAAGTCCTCTTGGAAAGTAAGTTTGGGTAGAAAGAGAATGTCTAAGGAATCCTTTGGCTCCACCTTTGAAAAGTTTGTAGCCTCCAAATACTTCTCAAGCTCTTTTCTTGAGTAATCTGACAAAAATCATCAAGTCAGAGATCAAATGAAGAGGTAATATCCAGTCAATAGAGGGCAGAAGCCTACAACCAACAAGTGACATTTAAAATGTGGCTTCTTAGATTTATTCCCAGGTATTTAATTGTTTTTGGTGCTATAGAAATGGGATGACATTTTTAATTTCTTCTGCTGCTGCTTGGATTTTTGTGTATAGGAAGGCTACTGACTTCTGTGTGTTGATTTTGTAGCCAACTACTTTACTGAATTGGTTTATTGTTTTGAGAAGTTTTTCTGTAGAATTTTTGGGGATCACTATAAAAAGAACCATGTCATCTGCATATAGTGTTAGCTTCATTTCCTCTTTTCCTATTTGTATCCCTTTTATATCTTTCTTTTGCCTTAATGTCCTGGCTAGAACTTCCAGTACAATGTTAAAAAGTAGTGAAGAGAGTGGGTATCTTTGCCTAGTTTCAGATCTTAACTGGAATGAATTTAGTTTTTCCCCATTTAGGGTTATGGTTGCTGTAGGTTTGTCATAGACGGCTTTTATTATGTTGAGGTATGTTCCTATGATCCCTAATTTTTCAATGGCTTTTATCATAAATAGGTGCTGGACATTGTCGAATGCTTTCTCTGCATATATTGGTATGATCATATGATTTTTGTTTGGACTACATCAAACTAAAAAGCTTTTGTACAGCAAAAGAGACAACAGAAAAAGCAAAAGAAGCTCAACTGAATGGGAAAAAAATCTATCTTTACCCTCCACAAAAGTGATAAGTGGTTACTAACAAAGATACTCAAGAAATTCACACAACTGAACAAAAACAAAACAAGGAGCCCAATAAAAAATGAGGAGAACTAAAATGACATTTTTCCAAAGAGGAAATTCAAATGGCCAACAGGCATATGAAAAATCACTCAACATCACTAACAATCAGGGAAATACAAATCAAAACCACAATGAGACACCAACTTACACCAGTAAAAATGGCCCATATCAAAAAAATAAACAAATAAAATAAACACAGGCAACAAGTGCTGACATGAATGTAAGAGAAAGGAACACTCTTATGCTGCTGGTGAGAATGTTACCTGGTCTAGCCACTATGAAAACATTGTGGAAGACCCTCAAACTAATGAAAATGGAACTAGCATTTAATCCGGCAATCGCTCTTCTTGGAATCTACTCAAAGAAGACCTCAATGTGGGTACAAAGGGACACCTATGCTCGAATATTTATTGCAGCACTATTTATAATTACAAGGACATGGAAACAACCCAAATGTCCCAAAACAGATGAATGAATGAAAAAGATCTGGTATATATAAATAATGGAATATTACTCATCAATTAAAAATGATAAATTTGATGAATTAATGATAACATGGATATACCTAGAAGAAATCATATTAGTAGAAACAAGTCAGAAAAAGACAGAAACCAAATGGTTTCACTAATATATGGACAAAGAAACAAAAATATACAACTGTGAGGGGTAGCTGGAGCAACCAAGAAGGAGAGGTGGTGTGGGACCCCTGGGAATTATAATGATGTGAAATATATACACATAAATCATTTACATAATAAAAAATAAAAATAATAAAATGTGGCTTCTGTCACCCAGGTTCCCTCAGGTTCTTACCACCTGTGTGTAGCAGTTGCCACTCAAAATGCAATTTCATGTTGTTCCATATGAATTTCAGTAATTTTTGTTCTATCTCTTTAAAATATATCATTGGGATCTTTATTGGAATTGCACTGAATCTATAGATGGCCTTTGGTAGTATAGCCATTTTGATGATGTTGATTTTTCCGATCCATGTACAGGGAATGTCTTTCCATTTTTTTACATCATCTTCTATTTCTTTTAAGAATGTTTTATAGTTTTCTTTGTATAGGTCTTCTACGTCTTTTGTTAGGTTAATTCCCAAGTATTTGATTTTCTTTGTTGCAATGGTAAATGGGGTGTTTTTTCTAATTTCTTCTTCTTCTGACTGATTCTTTGCATATATGAATGCTGTTGATTTTTGCGTGTTGATTTTGTATCCAGCTACCTTACCAAATCAGTTTATTATTTCAATCAGTTTTTCTAGGTTCTCTACATAGAGAATCATATCATCCGCGTATAATGATAACTTTATTTCTTCGTTCCCTATTCGGATTCCTTTTATATCTTTCTCTTGTCTTATTGCCCTAGCTAGGATTTCCAGAACTATGTTGAAAAGGAGTGGAGAGAGTGGGCATCCTTGCCTGGTTCCGGACTTTAATTGGAATGGTTTCAGTTTTTCCCCATTGAGGATGATATTTGCTGTGGGTCTGTCGTATATAGCTTTTATTATGTTTAGGTATGTTCCTTTTATACCAATTTTTTCCAGGGCTTTCATCATGAAGGGATGCTGAACT
>PVHY01007123.1:0-10049 GCA_004024945.1 Uropsilus gracilis
AAAGCTTGCAAAAGGCCTAATAACCATTTTTTTTACTCACATTATTTTGTGTCTTCAACAAAAATACTACAAGGCAAATTAAAAGATAAAAAAACCCACAATTTGAAGACATAAATCAGAACTAGATTCATGTTAAAATTATCAACCCATGAATTTTTCTCTGTCCTTTACTGTAGTTGGCAAATTTTCAATCTAGTTATTTTTTCTTTTGTAACTGTACTTTTTTTCTTTAGACAATTTAACTATTGAAATGCTTTGATTATAGTGCACTGTTTTTCTATGATATTCCTAGGTATGGATTTTATTTACTTTGCTAAAAGATTTGTTCCTTAGCATGATACCAATAACTTTCTCACTTTTGGAAAAATCTTAACTTAGTACTCTGATTCTCTCTTTCTGAAACTCTTTTTAGACTTATGTTGCGACTTCTTATTGTGTTCTAAGTATCTTCAAACACCTCTTTCACTTTGCCCAAATTTTTCCTTCAAATATACTATTCTTATATGCCACCTTGATGTAAAAGTAAAATAGTTTACAAGTAACACAAGCATAAATTGCTTGTAAAAGTAAAATTACTTTTACCTTTCACAGGGTAACACTATGGCTGTGAGTTGATTTGATCCTTTTAGCCACTGTATTGAGTACAGTCTTGGGATCTTCAGCTCTGAGATCTGTTTTCATAGTTGCTGAATTGGCAGAGGGGGGCTGTCAAGATAGCCACTCGTGCAACTGTGCCGGTGCGTAAGAGGTTGGCTCATCTTCATGATGTCACTGATACCCTTCCTACATGGGGTTCCAGATCTGAGACCCTGCCATGTGTGCACTGCTGGTGTACTGCATATGGTCATGTCCAATTGTGAAGTGTGGGGGAGATCGTACCGTCTCTGTTTTCCTTGCAGGATATGCAGCCTAGATGGAGCACCCCAGTTTCTCTATATGTGTTTACATTTGCTCAAGGCTATGTGTGCCTCCACATCATTTCCATTGTTTCCTCCTGAAGATTCCTGGATATGCTGGCAGCCTGAATATGTTGGATATCTTTCCCCCATCCTGGACTATAGCATCCAACACTTTGTTTACACCTAAGTCTTATTCCATGAAACATGACTCTCCTGTATATTACCCAGGTGTAAACTGTGTTGATTTGTGCTGATTTTGGTTTCACCTCATGTCATGGGACTCTTGGTACAAATGTTAGTCTGGTTAATTGTTAGATGTTCATATCAGAATATCTAGTAAGAAACTTTCTCTCCTTGTGACCTCCTCCACTAATCATTTAAAATACTTTGATTTTACAACATTTAACTAACCAGATTTAGTCCTAATGTTCTAGAAAATGAAGCCATATATATGTGCGTTTCCTAATCCTCATAGTTGTAAATTCATGCAGTCCATAACATTTTGAACCTGTCTTTAAGCTGAGTTTTTCTATATGAATTCTATATGGCCTGATGTGAAAAATGACCCTCCAAGTGACATGGTTTTTCTTTGTCAGGTGTTCTGGAGTTAATGCTAGCTTAAGACTAAATTTATTTATTATTTATTTTTTCTGACTAAATTTAATGTTCACTTTTAAACTATTTTTTGTACCACTAATGCAATCAATCAGATGTTAAAGGAAACTTTTTAAATAAAGTTTTAAACTTTTTTAAAAAGAAAGAAATTTGTTTTATCCACTACTGAAATCTTAAATCTTCAACTATTAGCTAGTACCAAGTACAATAATATCTTTCATCTTCCTCTGTCCCAGGACTGTTATGGTACTGGGTCATATACTTAAAATTCTTTTTTTTTCTGCTGATTTTCCTTCCTTGCTTACTAGTTGTACCATGAATTTTTAAAGAAAGTATTATAATTTTCTTACTTTTTCTAAGAGTTTGCAAAGGTAGCACTGTTGTATTGGCTTAGACATATCTTTCTAAAACTGAAATGCTAAATAATTTTTGTTTCATATCTCAGAATGGGCTTCAATTATCTACCAGGAGGAAAGAAAATATAAGAAACACAGACTTTGCTTTTTTTCTCCAAATAATACAGTTACAAACACAGAAAACCCACATATTCCCCACTTTCCTCATAGAATGTATCTGAACTGAGGATAGCAATTAGGCAGAATGAGTGAATTTAAGCTGTCAAGTAAACAGGGAAACTGACTTTAAACTAAGAATCCAAAATTCAAGGACTGATACCAAAGTCACACAAAGTTTAACCATATATTGCCAAGTATGTAGCTGGCCTAAGGGATCCAGCTCCAGACTATTAAAATAGGATATGGGCTTCTTTGAACTGAAGACTGGCACATGGGCAGAGGCTGGTATCGACAGATTACTGTATTATATAAATCACAATAGCTACCAGCAATGAAAGAAGTAAAATCACAACACAGAGTACTAACCACTATATGATCGTGGCTGAAAAAATGCTCCACTTCACTAATAATCAGGGAAATGCAAATTAAAACCACACTGAGATACCATCTTACACCAGTAAGAATGGCCCACATAAATAAAACAGACAACAACAAATGTTGGCGTGGATGTGGAGAAAAAGGAACTCTCTTACACTGCTGGTGGGAGTGCAAACTGGTCCAGCCACTATGGAAGACAGTGTGGAGGACCCTCAAACAATTGAAAGTGGACTTACCATCGACCCAGCAATCCCACTACTAGGAATCTACCCAGAGGACATGAAGACATTAATTCAAAAGGACACATGTATGCGCATGTTCATTGCAGCCTTGTTCAGTTGCAAAGAACTGGAAACAAACCAAATGCCCCCAAACAGATGATTGGCTAAAAATAATGTGGTACATATACATGACGGAACACTACGCATCCATCAAGGAGGACAAACACATGTCATTCGCAGCAACCTGGATGGAACTAGAAAGACTCATATTAGCAGAAATAAGTCAAAAAGAAAAAGAGAAGTACAGGATGGTCTCACTTATATGATGGGTATAGGGAAAAACAAACAAACATATAAGATAGAATGAAAAAAACTAATGGGTCTGAACCATGGAGCGAGAGAGGAGGAGGGGAAAGAAGGCGGGGGAGGTGAACAACAGGCCAAACAACCAACAACTGAACATCAACTTAACCAACCAACAATTTGCAGAAAAATGGGAGAGGGAGTGACTGAAGGGGGGAGACAGAGGGGGGAAATGGAGGGAGGAGGAGGGGTCAATTAATGCACAATTGTGACAAATCAATAAAGTAAAAAATTAATTAATTAATTAATTAGTTAATTAAAAAAAGAAGTAAAATCAAGCCGGATTTCATTAGAAAAGAAGTTCCAAATACCAGAATTCTGCCTCTTTCTTTCTGAAATGAAAAGAACATTCTCATATGCCTTCTTCAAACTTTGACCAACAGTTATGTAAAAAAAATACTATATTAGTAATCAATGGAGTACCAGTACCATTCAATCAGAACCAGAAGCAAAATCAAAAATCACTCCAGCCATACCAGCCACAAACCTAGCTGTGGTATGTGATCTGAGACACAGTATTGCCCACTGTGCCTAATGCAGACTAAGGACTCCATAGATATGAATTTGTGACTAGCCTATTGTGAAAATACAAATTAAATTGAGAGTCATATTTAGACCTGGAGTTAATTGAGATTAAATGTAAGCAAGTTGGAAACAAGGAACAATGAGGTCCTACATGAGTGCCTGCAAATACATGATTGATGTGCTCAGTTTACTTTTATTAATTGGAAGTTATATGCAACAAGAAAATTATATAGGCCCAGAGTGAGAGAATAGAAGCTACATCAACAATATCCAGGCAGGATAACAGTCTCACATCATGTCACACAATAATTCAGGGACAGAAGAATCTGGGTTTGCTAATTATTGTATAAAAATAGCTCCATAAGATAATAATTATTTATATTTACATGGATTTTTATTTGAAGTTTCCAACATATTTTGACATACATTATCTCATTTTAATTGATAATCTATCTATATATATATATTTTTTAAGTATGCAATACTGCTGGTAAAGCTCAAACTTACTTTAGGGTGATTCAAATTTAAAGACTGTTGTTTTAAATGCCACAGTTCAAGAACTGGGCAAATTCAATATATATCAATGCAAATATGTTAGATGCAGTGCAGATAGTTGCCATGGTAATCTCCATATGATGGATAGATGGATAGATTAAATTTTTGTTTTGAGCTTCTGAAAACAAAAATACTACTACACAATGCAAAAAAATTGCTTGCAATAACAGCTCACAAGAGATTCTTTTCCCTTTCTAATACTCAGGGCCCAGTGAAATGATCTTTATATAGCCAGGAGTTCATCAATTAAAACCTTGATTTGATTTTCTCCTTTTAATAAAGTGGAAAAGATAACTCAAAAAAATATTGAGGTTAATAAAAGACTAAATTCTGGTATCCTGGCCCCAATACCCACTAGCAATGGGCACTCAGGCAAGTTGCTTGATCTCAGAATACCCATGGTCCACTATAAAATGGATAATTTAACAGAACAGACTTAACAAGGTAAAGAATCAAATGAGTTGTGCATGTGACAATCTCACTAAAGGGCTCAGTATTTAGTACATCCTAAGTAGATGTTAGTTGTAATATATTCCTTAGAATATCTTATCATTGTTCCATGTGATTTTGAATAAACCAGGAATTTTTTTCTCATTTTTTGTCTTGTAGAAGTGCTTTTTAGGTTGGGCACTATGGTGAAGAAAGAGCTTATCTATTAACAAAACATGACAGGTGGAAACCTGAAAAAAAATAGCAGGTTGTTTTTGTTTTTCTCAAAAAGAGAAGAAATCTAGAGGTAGGTAACTGCTGGCATTGACTTGTGGGTGACTAAGACTGGGTCTATGTGCAACTCTTGATCCGTACATGGATTTTGAAGACCACATATTAGAAGTTGGGAGGAGACAGAACAGTGAAGGAGGATTTTGCAATATCCGCCCATTATTAAGAAAACAAAAATATTAAAAACACTTTTAGAAATCCTCAAGAGTTCTCCACTCATGTCCTCATTGGCCAGAACTCTTTCACTTGTTCCCCAGGCCACCCCCAGGTACAAGAAAAGCCGAAAAAGCTATTATTTAGCCAGGCGTTCTGCCATCCTGTTCAAAATTGGGAGTCTATTGGCAAGGAGGAGGAGGAATGGGTATGCTTACCACAGGTGCTTGAAGGATCTTGCAGCATCTGATAAAAGGAATTCATTAGGTAATGCTCCCTGAACACTGAGAACAAGATGCACTGTGCAAGGTCTAGGTGGTTTAGTAGTCAGTTAAAGCACAGGTTTAGCCTTCTCTTCCTTTGTGAATTTATTCCCTCTGTATTTGGTTTTCTCATTCTGCCTATACTCAGAATTTAGGATTGTCATTTTTGGGTTAATGTGGCCACATTGCCATGGAAGGCAATCACTGCTAGGCTTCTGTGGTACCTCTGCAGGTGTGTGCATAGGTATCAAGAACAAAAATCTACAATGCTCACAGCCTCCTATTGCTTTGCTTCAGAATCCACACCTACTCTGTCTCTGCAATGTATAAAATCAAAAGAGTGCAGGTGCTCAGCCTGATTGAACTGAGCCTGTTTCCCTCCAAACTACTTCAATTCTCATTCAGGGGAGTCATCCAGCCGATGTGATGAAAGAGACCTTTCTCTAATTATGGAGATTTGTCGTCAGTGTTGGAGGTTATTTTTTGTATTATTTACACCATCCTGTCTGGAGGTAATATTTCTGTCTGCCAGAGACAATTACATTGCTCTTGACTGGCGCAGATCAGCAGTTTGTGATCGCCTGAAAAGTCAGCGTACAGCACATGTCACTGGCCGACATATTAATGCTGGCGACAAGGAGTGCATGTGATGTAACAGGATTAGATGGCACTAAGATAAAGGACCGTTCTGAAGCCCATGAATAACCAAGAAGCAGCGAGGTGACAACTATCAATTATTTATTGCCCTTGTCCAGTATGTTATTAACAGCTCCAGGAAAGCATACATCCTCCCTTTCCTGTTCTCTCTTCCCCCTGTTAATGCTTGGCTCCTCAGCTTCTGGGAGGTTACAACCTAAGGGAGATATTTTGCTCTCAGATACCATTAGAGTATCCAGAGAAAAAAGTAAAATGACCTCAAGGTAGGCTACATTCAGCTTTTTTGGCTACCAGAAAAGATATATCATTCTCCACTCCCCACTGAAAATTCTTCTTTTCACCTTCACATGCATAGTCTCTTCACTCTTCTCCCCTCAAGTTCAGTGGATTACTGCTTTAATAGGAGGTCACTCTTCTTCCAGAGGAGAAAATGTTCAATGAATAACCCCTGCATGTACCTGCAAGGCAGGTCCTCATTTCCTAGGGAAATCATTATAGATTTGTATACTCATTTCACTGCTGAGTCAGGAAGAGGCCAATTTATATCTAGCTTACCTGAAGCACAAGAAAGTTATAAATAGATGCTAGTTAGTTGCTTTCAGTTGCAAGTAGCAGAAAATTTGTCTAAATAATTTTAGACAATGAGCAAAATTATCTCACCTATACAGACACTCAGTAATGCCAAGTATGCAGTCTTTTCACATCTGCATTGCAATCTGCAGTGTTGGCTCCCCTCAGATCTCTAACACCAAATGAAGTGCTGGTGTTTCTTTTTGCTTTACAAGCCAGAGAGAGGACCTTTCCTCAACCGGGCAGAAAAAGGATCTTCCTCTGACCTGACTGAGCTCTTTGGGGTCATTGGCTCATCACTCAGGGAATATCACCACTGATTGGCTTAAGCTCAGTCTCCAGTACTAATTTATGGGAAAAGATGTTGAGAGGACATGGACTGCCTTACACTCCTCTATATTCACTGGTGGAGCTGGAGATGACATTAGTCACCCAAGCAACATCAGCTATTAGAGGAAGGGCATTTCAACAAAATCTGGGTCATGTGGTAAAGGGATTAAATAACTGACAGAACATAGTAGGTGAAATGAATGTTTACAAAGTACTTCAGAATTACACATTGAGTAGAAATAAAAAAGAATTTCACTTATATAAACATATTGTAAAATACTAAGAAATGAATTCATCCTAGAGATTTTATTATTTAAGGCAGATTTACTAGATTGTCCAAAATTTCTATAGCTATATAATTACTGCATATTGCATTATTTGTCCTATGCTTAATGTTAAAGTTGCTATTATATCAGGATTACGTGGATATGGTTTTATATTTTCTAATGTTTACATTCCTGGAAGAAAGCTTATGTGGTCATGATGCTTTATTTCAACACACTGTCAAATTTGAAGTGGTAGTATTTAAAAATTGGAACCTTTGAATATATGTAATATAACGTAATAATATAATAGTATGTGTAATAGTATATATAACATATGATATAATAATATATTTCCTATAATATAAAAAATAAAATTTTTACTCCATGAACCAACAAATTTGTAAGTTTAATATTTATTCCTATCTAGAATTTGATGTAGATATTTTCCTCACATCTGTTTGTGTTCACAAATAACATATAACATTGTTTCACATGTTTTAAAGCTATGCATAAATATTAAGGTTCTATATATATATTCCAATCTTGCTATTTTCATTCATATTTATGATGCTGAGATTTACCTTTGCTGTTATATATAGTTTGAGTTCATGAACTTTGTTTTACCACCATCATTTCTACCCCTTTGACCCTACCTAGCCTCAGTGAGTTCAGTATTATTATTCAGTATTATTAGTATCAACCAGGTTTTTTTCTTTTTTTTTTTCTTTTTCTTTTTTTGAAACTAGGTCTATTTTTTGCCCATGGAACCAGAGGCTCAAGCAATCCCCAGCCTCAGCTTCCCAGGTAGCTGGGATTACAGGCACTGCCACCACGCCCAACTATTTTTTTGGAACTAGGTCTTGCTATGTTGTCCCGGGCAGAACTCCAACCGCGATCCCTGGTCCCTGGTGCTGCTTCCTACCTAGGCTGCCACTTACAGGCACACGCCACCATGCCCGGCAGTCAGGTTTTATAAGTATTTTGTTTTGCTAAATCATCCCCTATACAAACATTCAATATTTTTCATAGTCATCCTCACTTTCTTTACTGCAAACAATCCCCTCCGACTCCATTCATTTTGTTCAAAATGGTAACATTTCTTTTTATGATTAAATATTACACTATAAATATTACACTATATGAATATACCACATCTTCTTGATGTCCTCTTCTATAACTGGCACTCACATTGTTTCTATGTCCTCACTATGGTAAATAACACTGTGACAGGTAAGGTAGAGCATGCAATTTTTTGAGTTGATGGTTCCATGAATTGTGGATAGATGTCCCAAGGTAGGATAACTGGGTCATATAGTATTTATATTTTCAGTTGCTTAAGGTAAATCCAGATTGTTTTCCCAAAAGTGAATATACTAGTTTACATTCCCATCAACAATTTATTAGGTTCTTCAGTTCTTATTTGAGGTCTTGTTAATATGTGCCATTCTCATGTAAAATTATTTCTTCTACATGTAAAATGAGTACATAGAAAATAGCAAAAGCCTAGTTATGCAAACACCTGTATGTATATACAGATCTCACTTTCACTACCAGCTTCCCATTCTTTTAATATAAAACCTAGTGAGATGACTTTGTGGCATCTATTGGGTTCAGTTACACCCTGTGTGAGTCTGTGAGTACTGAAAAACTTTTCAAAATGAGGTGTTGGGGGGAAGGATTGATTCTTTCATAAACTTTCTGTGCTAGTCAATAAGATTTAAATCATATATACATGCAAACACATGCCCACACATGTAAAGAAATAATTCCTTATATTTTCATCCAAATACTCCACAACTTAGAATCTTCTCCACAGATAGAATCTTTTTTATACCCTTCACTTGTAGGGAAAACACCACTGTTTAAGGCACTGGCTAAAAACACAGTTTTTTCAACACTAGTTTTTGATTCCCTAAAAACACTTCAGTCTTAAACTCTGGAACTCAAGTTTTTTTTTTGTTGTTGTTGTTTTTCTAATTTTAATTATTTTTTTATTTATATGTAAATTTCACATCTTTGCAATCCCAGGGATTTGCCCCCCCCTTTCCCCCTCCCCCTTTCCTTTCTGTCCATTGTTGTGTGCTTCAGTTTGGTGCTCAGCCTGTTTTGTCTTTTCCTCATGGCTTTTATTTATTTATTTATTTATTTATTTTTCTTCAATATGTCCCATATATTAGTGAGACCATTTGACTTCTGTTTTTCTCTTTTTGACTTGTTTCTGCTAGTATGATTTCTTCTAAGTACATCCATGTTGTCAAGAAGTCGTCTAATTTGTCATTCTTAATTGATGAGTACTATTCCATTGTGTATAGATACCACATTTTTTTCAACCAGTCGTCTGTTTGGGGACACTTGGGTTGCTTCCATGTTCTTGCAATTATAAATAGTGCTGCGGTAAACATCCGGGCACAGGTGTCCCTTTGTACCCACCTTGAGGTCTCTTTTGGGTAGATTCCCAAGAGAGCAATTGCTGGGTCAAATGGTAGATCCATTTTCATTAATTTGAGGGTCCTCCACACAGCTTTCCATAGAGGTTGGACCAGTTTACACTCCCACCAGCAATGTAAAAGTGTTCCTTTCTCTCCACATCCTCACCAGCACTTGTTATTACTTGTTCTTTGAATGTGGGCCATTCTTACTGGTGTAAGGTGGTATCTCATTGTGGTTTTGATTTGCATTTCCCTTATTGCTAGTGATAATGAACAATTTTTCATGTGTCTGTTGGCCATTTGTACCTCCTCTTTGGAGAAGTGTCTTTTTAGTTCTTCTCCCCAGTTTTTTGATTGGGCCTTTTATTTTGCTTTTGTTTAGTTGTGTGAGTTCTTTGGGGATCTTCGTTATTAAACCCTTATCACTATTGTGGAGGACGAAAATTTTTTCCCATTCGGTTGGGCTTCTTTTAGTTTTTTTTGTTGTTTCTTTTGCTGTACAGAAGCTTTTTAGTTTGATATAGTCCCATCTGTTTATGTTTTCCTTCATTTTTTTGCCATCTGTAAATGCTTCCAGAAAGGGATTTCTA
>PVHY01007123.1:10149-69766 GCA_004024945.1 Uropsilus gracilis
GTGTGAGGGAGCTGTCTTGGTCCATTTTCTTGCATATCTTAGTCCAATTTTCCCAGCACCATTTATTGAATAGGCTATCTTTGTTCCAGCGTAAGTTTTTCACTCCTTTGTCAAAGATTAGTTGACTATATATGTGTGGTTTTATTTCAGGGCACTCAATTCTGTTCCATTGGTCTGATTGTCTGTTTTTGTACCAGTAGCAAGCTGTTTTAATTATTATGGCTTTGTAGTATAGTTTGAAGTTTGAAATTGTAATACCTCCATTCTCTTTTTTTCTGGTCAGGAGGTTTTTTGATATTCTAGGCCTTTTATTATTCCATATGAATTTCATTAATTTTTGTTCTACCTCTTTAACAAATGTCATTGGGATTTTTATTGGGATTGCATTAAATCTGTAGATTGCCTTTGGTAAGATGGCCATTTTGATGATATTTATCCTTCCAATCCATGAGCAGGGAATGTCTTTCCATTTCCTTATGTCTTCTTCTATCTCTTTTTGTAGTTGGAACTCAAGTTTTAAAAAGCACTTCATTAAAATCCTATTGCTGTAAAGTTTGGAGATAGAAAAATATATATAAATGATCAAGTCCAGAATTGCAAGCATTCACTGTAAAGACCTAAAGAGTAAATAATTCGGGCATTGGGAGGAATGTGTTCTCTACAGAAATCATCAAATCTTGTCTCTACGGCACAAAGGGGACAATACACACATTAACATGGCTGTTTTAACAAAATTTTATTTACAAAAACAGCTCGCAGGACTGATTTACTCCACAGGTCATGGTCATTGTTTGCCCACACCTGGCATGCTCTGACAGTCATCTATAAGATAGACATCTATGAATCTTTGTTATGATTGTGATCAGTTAGCTCTCCTTTTGACATGATTCTGTGGAACCATTCCTCTCTAAATATTTTCTTTGTGTATCCTCTCTCACAAGAACTGTGCTGAGTTATGTGACTTGGCTAGCCAATGAGAGATCAGCAAACAAAATGGAAGTAGAAGCTATGCAAAGACTTCTACATTGGGGGTTATGTTCTCTGCTTGCACTTCTTAACTCTAGTGGAAAATGCTGGGCTAGCCTCCCAGAGGATGAGAGAGCAGACAGAGAGCAGGCTGAGCTGCCTAAGGCATAACCCAAAGGCAAGACTGAACCTCATCCAACATCTGCTGGAGTGGAATCATCCCAGCTGAACCCAGACCTAGTTGCCAAAGGAATGGTTGCTTCAAACCATTACAGTTTGGATTGGATGGTGAATAATCATCAGTAAATGTTACAGTAACCTAGGAGTACAAAAACCCCAAACACTATCAAACATATTTGCTTTGTCAGTTTGGCCAAAGCAAGAAATGAATGGGCTATATGTTTAACTTGTGAGTTTTGGATTTCTTAAGATAGTTCAGAGGATTCTAAACTTCTGGATTGTCTTAACAGTCTGTTAGAGTATTCCAATAATTTTCTGAATATTCAGAATTGCAATAAGATAGAGCTCTCATTAATGAATGATTCATATAAACCTTCACTTTCCTTGACTCAAAAGGCTCTATGATGATGATTCCTAGAAAACAGAAATAGTTAGCTTATAAAGAGAAGGCCCTTACTATAATACAATGACTTTCTGTTGGCTTACAAACACCAATCCAAGTGAGGATTTACTAAACAAGCTAATTATCAACTTAATGCATTACTTATCAAAGTAATATATATCATGTCCCAAGTCTATGAAAGTCCTGGATTCCAAATTTTTGAGCCAGTCTCAAGAATAAGCTCAGTATTATCAAAATATTGTTATCTTAATAACAACAAAATCAATTTCAAAACAAAATCAAACTTTCTTAATAACAAATATGTAAATGTATATGGCAAAAAAATCATGGAATACATGTGCTTCACATATGAAGTATCTTTAAGAGATTCGGAGGGCATTTTAAATTTTTCTCACCTTGTAAACATAAGCAAAGGCTCTTACATGGAAAACTGACTTTCTATGACCGACAGGGATATATGATAAGGCTAAAGGGTTACAGATAAAAATTAGTTAAATAAGTCTATTAACAGCTTATAGATTTTTAATTAGCAAAGCTTCTGCATTCTGGGTTGAATTTTCTGATGTTTTTATAGACATTTCAGCAAGTTATAGATTATACTCTGCTCAGAATGTGAGTATAGGCCTTATTTTCTCTCAACTGTAGAATTTTTGGTTCGTGCATAATTATGCAACATGAGATGGTTAGCTTTAACTGATGAAAAAACATTAAGTAGACTCTATTTTGATGGAGGAAGATCTCTAAGATCCAGGGAGGAAGATGTATACCAAAACTAGGAAACAGATCTTTATGTTGAAATGTTTATATATCAAAGACATATTTGGGATATTTCAGAAGGATTTGGGGAGAAGTTTATGGGTGAAGGATAACGGAAAAAGTTACAGGAGGTGTTGAGTAAATAGAAAGACCAAATAAGTACACCTAGAAACCAGAACTAGTGTCGTTACTGGAATGGACAGTCAGGGATCTGTTATGGAAAAAGTGACTCTCCATTTTAGATGCTGGAAACACCTCTGGGTGGACTGGGTTCAAATTCCCCAGTTTTATTGTCACATTAATCTGCATTCCTAAGCCATTAGCAATCTAGTATTAGAAAGGTATTTAGATAAAATGTTTCATAAAGAATCAAACATGCTCTTTCAACCACTACCACACATTTTAACTCTAATATTTGCTAATTGTGCTACCTAAGACAAAATGAAAACCTATATGGATAATATATCAAAGCTTTTCTGTATTAAATTAACTCAGTTCACATTTAAAAAGCTGGAAGCAACAGATACTAAAGAGGATATACAGATAAGGGAATGCTCTTACACTGGTTGGGATTGCAAACTGGTCCAGCCACCATGGAAAGCTGTGTGGAGGTGCCTCAAAACACTAAACATAGATCTACTCTATGACATAGTGATTCTGCTCCTGGGAATCCAATCAAAGGACATAAAAAACATTAATCCGTAAGGAAACCTGCTCTCTTACATTTACTGCTGCAATATTTACAATAGCCAAGATGTGTAAACAACTGATATGTCCAAAATAGATGAATGAATAAAGAGTTGTATATTTACACAAGGGAAAATTATTTAGTAATCAAAAAACAAACAAACAAACAAACTCATGCCAATTGAAGGAAGTAAAAGGTACAAACACAATTGTGAAATAAATAAGTCCTGAGAGAGTAATTTCCAGTACGGTGACTATAGTTGATAATACTATGCTTTGTATTTGAAAATTGCTAAGAAAACAAATCTGTAAAGTTCTTATCACAATAAAAAAAGGTTGTAATTGTGTGGTGATGAATATCAACAAGACTTGTTGTGGTGATCATTTCATAATGTATACATATATTGAAACATCTTTTTGTACATCTGAAATCAACTTGTTATGCTATGTCAATTTTGACTTAATATAAAAATACTGTTTTTTAAAATGTGTTTATTAATAATAGTAGAAAAGTTTTAATATATTTCAAAAGCTAAGCACCGTGGAGGAAGAATAGAGAGAAACTCAACTTTAAAACAGCCAGGTGGGAGAAAATAACTAATATTAGACCTGGGGACAGATCTATTATAAACTATATAGCCTCAACATAATTCCACAACAAAATCCTAAAGGTGAGTCCTTTTCAGATAGAAAGGCTCTGGATAGTGTGTGCTAAAATTAGGGAAACCAAATGTTCCAGATAGGGTAATGTGATACTAGAGTCATTTAATGAAAGAATCATAAGAAATAAATAGAAATGGGACAGTATTTTGAATATGTGTGGAAGCTGAGAATTCAAAGAAACAGCACCTGATATAATCAATGGTGAAACAAAAGATTAAACTATGATTGAAAACTGGGGGGAAGCACACTGCAGGCAGCAGTCCAAAGAAATTATATCATGTCTGAAGAATTAAATTACTAAGTTGTCATTCACTATGTAAACCTGTGAGCAATTCAATTACCCTTTTTAGGTTTCAGTTTCCAATCTGTAAACTAAGGATAAAGTATAGGTAACAGTTAAAAGTTATCATTAAAATGGTTTTAATAAATGAGAAAACTATAGAATGGTAAATTTACATTGTAAAAGTTACAGTATGAAAGCTAAATCTCCCAAAGAGAATCAAAAATAGGAGAAAAGTTTAGTGAGGTTAGAACTGAGAATTAAAAGAGCAGCTCACAATAAGCTTGACATCACTAGTAATCAGGGAAATGCAAGTCAAAAACATGATGAAATACCACCTTACAGCAGAAAGAATGGCCCATATTAAAAAAAAATGGGTAACAAGTGCTGGCATGGATGCAGAGAGAAAGGAACAGTTTTACACTGCTGGGGGGAGTGAAAATTGGTCCAGCTACTATGGAAAGCTGTGTGGAGGACCCTTAAACTACTGAAAATGGAATTCCTATTTGATCCAGCAATCCCACTCCTGGGAATCTACTCAAAAGATACACTAATTCAAAAAGACTGTAATCAGATATTTATTGCAGCATTGTGTATAACAGTCAGGATATAGAAATGACCCAAATACCCCCAAACTAATAAATGATTGAAAAGGCTGTGGTGTATTTACACAATGGAATATTAATCTGCAATTAAAACTGACAAATATAATGCATTTGTGATAACATGGATGGACTTAGAGGAAATCATATTAGCAGAAGTAAGTCATAAAGAAAAAGACAGAAAGCATATGATCTAACCAATAGATGAGATATAGATATAACAAAAAAATGCCAAGAAAAAGTTAAAACAAGCTAAAAACAGAACTAACTGGGGCAAGCAGCTAGGGAAGTTAAGGGGTAATGAGATATTAGAGGAGAGGAACACAACAAGATCGAAATGAAGGTTCACAGGTGACAAGGTGGAGGGAAAACCTAGGGAATGCAATGATGTAATATAATCATATATATACAAATATATATTAATATGTGAAAAATGATTAATGATAAAAATAAATAAAATCGGAGAGTGGTAAATAAACAAACAAATGAATGAGCAGCTCATAACTTGCTTACAGTTTTCTTGGAAGAATACGCCAAAGCAATCCTCTATTTCAATATTCCAAACTGGACACATTCTGACTTGATTCTGACCCTTGAGACTGAGAAGACAATATGTTTTTACTAATCTATAAATTGAAGAAAATTTCTCCCCAAGTTTTAAACATATTTCCTGGGGTACAGTAAGCAACTGTGGTTATTGTTTTCAATATTAAATAATTAATTTTTATATAAATTTCACATCTTTGTGATCTCTGGGGCTCACTCCCCCTCCCTGACCATTCCCACCCTACCCCACCACCCTCCCGAGTTGTATACTTTAATTTGGTTGTTGGCTTGTCTTTACTTTTCTTCGTGGCTTTTTATCTTTCCCATGTCCCACATAATAGTGAAACCATTTGGTTTCCATCTTTTACGTTTTGATTTGTTTCTGCTAATATGATTTCTTCTAAGTCCATCCATATTATCATAAAATTATCCAATTTGCCGTTTTTAACTGATGAGTAATATTCCATTGTATTTATATACCACATCTTTTTCATCCAGTCTTCTGTTTTGGGACATTTCGGTTGCTTCCATGTCCTTGCAATTATAAATAGTGCTGCAATAAACATCCAAGCACAAGTTCCCTTTGTACCCACATTGAGATCTCCTTTGGGTAGATTCCTAAGAGAGCAATTGCTGGGTCATATGGTTGTTCCATTTTGATTAATTTGAGGGTCTTCCACACAGCTTTCCATATGGTGGGACCAGTTTACATTCCTAAGCAAGGGTAGTTATTAACATTTTTGAAACATCTAAAACAAAATAGTAAGGATACAACTTTAAAACTTGGCAGGAAAACTTCTGGATTTCTACTCCATTAGTTCCTTGTTGCCTCAGGGGAAACTGGTTAATATTGTGTAAATAAAGAACAAATATTTAACATGATAATGCAACTATCATATAATTTTCCATAGTGTAAAGAAGTCAGGTACATAAAGTCTTCTGTATTTTGATAGGTGATAATATTTTGCATAATAAGTGTTACCAAATGTATTTTAATTTTTCATGCAGGAATTAGAAAAAAATTAAAAGAAAGTAAATTGGATTAATTTGCAATTATTATTCAAAAATAAAAACCCAAATTTAGAGATGTATCAACCCCTAAAGTCTTATTTGGATATACACCCACTTAGAGTTTCCATACTTAGCAACATGTTGAGTCTACAACTTTACACAGAGTACAGATAGAATTAGATGAGTTGAATTTAAACAATTGCCTAAAACTATCATTAGGTAAAAAAAAACAAAAACAAAAAAAAGTAAAATAAACTGAAGATACTACATGCAACAATTTGAATAGATATTTAAATTACCTTTTCGATCACTTTTTTTCTTGTTTTGGAAGAGAGAAAAATCCTGACATTATCTCAGGAGGTTTGTAGGCCACAATGAATAGCCTGCATTTAGAGAAACTAGCATTTGTTGTCTTGAATTTCTCATGAAATGACAGATTCCTGACTAGAAATCCCTCATTAATGCTGCCCCTGTTTATTTACTCAGTCTAGGGTTGCAAGTTCATTTGTAGTCTGAAACCCTAGACTAATGCTTCCCTTAGTTTTACATTTACAAGTGAAAGCCACCTAATATTAACATTAGTTTTTAAAAAGTGATTGAAAAACTAACAATAAATGGACCCTACACTACTTCTTAAATTGTATAAAATTTAGCTTTGAAAATGTCTAATAAATGCAACAAAGAATAACATCTAAGGATGCCTATATATCAGACTTACCAAGATGATAGATTATATGTGATTTACATAACATTAAATTTGAGTGGTAACGTTTAGTGGATTTTTTCTTTTAAAGTTACATAAAAATAGTCATGAAATTCCACCATAAGCAAAATTTATTTTTGTGGCGGGCTTAATAGATTTTCTTTTCAAACACATAGCTGAATTTGCAGATCAGAAGCCTGGAGTTCCATTTTTGGGTGTTTGGCTGTTGGAGAAATTCAAAATTTTCTGTTACTGCTCATAATAAAGTTAAGATCAATATACTACAGAATTTTGTAATGTGACAAACATTTTAACAAAATGCAGATGAAAATTAAAATCAAATATATTTTTTGTATGATTATTCAATTGCCTTGCTGTGCTTTTGAAAGAAAATCCTAAAACTGTTAGGGACAGCAATTATTAGGAAAGATATCCAATTGGCAAAGTCTCAATCAATTCTTTATGCCATTTTCCTTGCTAAAGATTTCACAAATGTCATCCATGAATATCATTATGCAATTTAAAAGAAACCAAAAAAAAAAAAAAACCCCTTCAATGATATCATACAGTGGCCTTGTACTCTCTTATAGCAAAGGACTGCAAGACTAACCTCAACACTGCTGGAAACTCAGGGCACCCTATTACCCTTAATAACATTCTTAGTGTTTGACTTCACTGTAGTCAGTTACACTGATGGCTCCTGAGACATGACTGGAAGCTGTATTTTGATTTAGGTAGATATAATGGGATAGCTTCAGGTTATGCCACCACAACCTTATGAAGGCAGAATCATTAAAAGTTATTTTGTTTTGGAGGTAGTTGAAATATAATTTAATTTCTATAACACAAAATTCATACTCTCAACAGTGTAGAGTTCAGTGAGCTTTATTATAGTTATAAAATTGTGCAATCATTATTAACATCTAATTCCAGAACATTTCACCCGCCCAAAAAGAAACCTCTCTACGCATAACAGTCTTTACTCATGCCCTACCCCCAGGCCTTTGGAAACTTTCTGTCTATATGAATATGTATATCTTGGATATCTCATGTAAAAGGAATCATACAATATGTGGCTTATTGTGTCTGACTTCCACCTAATATAATGCTTTCAAGATTTATCCATGTTAAGTATGTATCGGTTCTTCATTTCTTTTTAAAACAACTACACAATACTCAGTTGTCTGAATAAAACGTGTTTTATTTAACCATTCTCCAGTAAGTAGACAATTGGGGGCTCTTTGCACTTAATATTATGAATAATGCTGCCATGAACTTTCATGTATAAGTTTCTATATAGACATGGGCTTTTCATTAACACTCTGGCATATACCAATGAGTGCAATTACTGGATCATATGATAAAACTGTGTTCAATTTTTGAGAAATTTCCACTGCATTTCGAAATGATTGCACCACTCTACATTCTCACGAATTTACAGCTCACCAGATGGTAGAAGTATTCTGCCATCCCCACATCTTTCCCAATACCTATTGCTCATCCGTTTGCTTTTTTTTTAGTCTCCCACCATCATTCCTTATCTGGAGGAGGTGAGCAAATTGTCTGCACTCTGCCACAATCTTGCCAGACCCTGTCTGTCTCTTTATATTATTGCAAATAATATAATATAATACAATATAATAAGTATTAATATAATAAATATAATATAATGTAGATAATGTTCACATGCCATATAATTCACTCATTCAAAGAGTAAAATTCAATGAGTTTTATTATATTGCATAGTTTTTTCACATCAGTTTAGGAACATTTTCATCACTCCCCAAAGAAGTGCATAACAATAGTAGTATCCCCAACTCCCAAATCCTAAATCCTATGCAACCATAGATCTACTTCATATCTCTGGATTTTCTTATTCTGGACATTTAATACAAATGACCAACAGGCACATGAAAAATTGCTCAATGTCACTAGCAAACAGAGAAATGCAAATCAAAACCACAATGAGATACCATCTTACACCAGTAAGAATGGCTCACATCAAAAAAGACAAGCAACAAGTGCTGGTATGGATGTGGAGAGAAAGGAACACTCTTAACTGGTGATGGAAATGTAAACTGGTCCAGCCACTATGGAAAGCAGGATGGAGAACCCTCAAACTAATGAAAATGGAACTACCATTTGACCCAGCAATCACTCTTCTGGAAATCTAACCAAAGGAGACCTCAATGTAGGTACAAAAGGATACCTGTGCTCAGATGCTTATTGCAGCATGATTTATAATTGCAAGGACATGGAAATAACCCAAATGTCCCAAAACAGATGAATGGATGAAAAAGATGTGGTATTTATACACAATGAAATATTACTTATCAACTAAAAATGACAACTTTGATGAATTTATGGAAACATGGATGTACCTAGAAGAAATCATACTAGCAGAAATGAGTCAGAAAGAAAAAGACAGAAACCAAATGGTTTCACCAATATATGGACATCAAATGAAAGTACACAATGGGAAGGTGAGAACCATCTGAAGCGGTTAGTGAGGGGAGGAGGTGGGTGACCCCCCCCGGGATTAAAATGATGTGAAATATATAAATAAATAAATTATTTTATAAAATAAAATAAAGTAGTCATTTAAACTACAAAACAAAGAAATTACTTTGTATTTTCAAACAAACCTGTGGTTTTTTTGACTGTTTTCTTTCACTGAGCATGTTTTCAGGACTCAGGCATGTTGCAGCATGCATTAGTATTTCATTTGTTTCATGACTAATATTCCATTGTAACGATAAGACTTACCTACTTAGTTCTTTTGCACAATTTTTCTTTAGTTATAGTCTTTATTTGGTGAAAAGTCATGTTCATATTTTTTTTACATAGTTTCCCTTAGTTTTTTTGATATATTTTTAAAGATTAATTAAAGTCTTTGTCTACTATCTTCAATATTTAGGTTCCTTTGGAGAAAACTTTAATTGATTATTTTCCCCTGTGTAAGAAATCACAATTTTTTTGTTTCTTTCTCTATCTGTTTGGGCTTCTTAAACTAGATAGTCTACATAATGTAGTGTGACAACTCTGGAAATCTCTTCTCTAAATCCCTTCCTTGATTATACTCTTCCTCTAGAGGTTACCATGATTGTAAGCTTGACATAATTATCACCACACAGGACTTTAGCTTATTCTTGAATTTCATATAAGTAAAATCATATAGAATATGTTCTTTTATGTCTGGCTTCTGGTATTCATCATAATGGTTCTTAGGAGTGATTCCTGTTGTTGAGCATATGAATAGTTCATTCTTTGCTTTTACTATCACACTGTCACTAATTGCTTAGTTATCCTTCTACTGATAAACACTAATAGTATTTCCATTTGAAAACTACTCTGGATAAAGATGCTATTGGCATTCTTTTATATATTTTTGTGGACATAGGCATTTATTTCACTCAAGTATGTATATAGAAATTGTAAGATTGTTGAGTAAACATGTCTAAATATAATAGACACTGTCGAAGAGTTGCTCTAAGTGGTCAAACCAATTTACACTGATATCAGCAGTGTCTTCACATTCAATTATTCTACATTCTACCTAAAACTTGGTATAATAAGTTTTTCTAGTAAGTATACATGGATATCTCGCTGGGGGCTGATTTTGAATTCTCTGATAAGAATAGGAACTTTTTCATGTTTTCTAGCTATTTTGCTTCTGACCTCTGTTTTCAATATAAGACTTCTTAATTCTGCAAACATTTAATGATAACCTTTCTAGTCATATATATATATATGTGTGTGTGTGTGTGTGTGTGTATGTGTGTGTATGCCTCTCTATATATATTGCTCTCTCTCTCCCCCCAAAAAACCCACAATTTAGAAAAAAGAATTATGCATACTTACACATTGCTAAAAACTAAGATGATAAGTGTGCTAATACAGGCAGAGTACAGGCATGTCATTCAAGTACATAGATTAAGAAAGCCTTTTTAAAGGAATTAACTCTTACATTAAGACATAAAAGATAGAAAGTTGGTAGATGTACAAGTTAAGAGAAAATAAATAAAGTAGAAAAAACTTCAAAATATGAGAATCAGAAGTAGAGAGAAAATTTGGGTAACTTTGATTGCTTCATTTGAGATTTTCTTCTTTTAATTCAAAGTAAGAAAATAAAATTTTTCAAATGGAAACATGAAAATAGATTCTGGCAGAATTTTTTTTTATCGCTATGTCTTCAACAATTTTAAATGGAAACATTATTATTTATTTAGTGTTAGAAATTTCACTAAAAGGCATCCATTTGGGAGTTGACTGGCGCATGGGAGTCATTGACCATCATGAAGGCCCATTCAGCTCTTTCATGGAGTATTATGGTAAAAGTATTAAATCTATAAAGGATTACTGTTGATTAGAGTTAAGCAGAGTTAGAAAATGGAAAAAGCAACATAATGTAGCATAAAAAAATAGAACAATCATTTTCATTCACCTTAGAATTCTAATAATATTTTAATTTTATAAATAATTTTAATTTTAATGATGAAATATATTTTCATTATAATCATTACAAGAATTAATTATTTTAATCTTGTAGTAGTTGCCTTTGTCAGGCAGCATGTGAACATACCACATACTGTCATACAAAGTGGGTATTGTTTTCATACCTCACTTCAGTGATTATGAAACTGAAGCTGTAAAGAACTTTTTCTATGTCAATCAGTTAGAAAGAAGAGGTGGAATTAAATGCAGCTGGGGTCTTCTTCATTTTTTTAAAAATTACAACTGGGAAACCTTTAGTAAAAGAACATTGTTTTTCAGATTCTAATTCTCTGATATATGAAATAAGAGAACTACTTATGCATGTGACAGAGAATCTGCATTTCTAAGTAAATTGTTTATTATACATAACACATACTTTATAGTCTCAATTCTGATTGTAGGACAGAAATTTACCTTAAAATCCCACCTAAATGATATCTGTTCTAAACGAAATTTCTTCTTCCACTTCTTACTGGTTTTAGTTGATGAGAACACATTCTTAGAATATCAATAAGACTATATTAATAGGGATATTTTAAATACTTGGGCTCCTGTTTTGGTGGTTTATATTTCTTTTGACATTTTAATAGCCTAGGCAAAATCTAAAGAAAGTATTACTTTTCCCAATTAGTTTGTCATCGCAGTATGTATTTGAAAGAAGAGGAAATGACAGAGAAACACTGGGTTGAGATAAGTTTAACTCTTATTAAAAACAACAGCAACAACAGGAATTTGGGAAAGGTTCACTTCACACTGAAATCTTAAAAATAAGAATGTTCAGAGAATGTGTGAGACCTTTAAATAAATTTTAATTTAATCTCTTTAGATGTTAATGGCTTTTGTGGGCAACACTGTTTTTAAATGTCAGGGAATATGGGTTTCTGTAAGCACTAGTACTAGGGAAAAAACATATTAAATTTGGCTCTTAAGGTGAGCTTGGATGAGAACAAATAGGAAGCTTAAGGTCACAAATCGTGTTTAGAAAAACGACACAGCACAGTGACTAATCTAGTCTTAATATGTATTAGAAAGCAATGTCACCAAGTGCACACACTCAGTAAAGATAAATGGAGCATGCTCAGAACCTCAATTCTTCAAACATTTTTTTTTCATTTTAAAAGGTAATGTATGAATACAATTTACCTGTACCATTTCCTTCATTAGGTTACATTATTATTATCATCATATTATGGTGATGATAACATTTTTCACTTAAAACATTTTCATTTAAAGTAAAATCTTATGACTGATGCAACCAAAGTCGGTGGTATACAAAAAAATTGGTGGTGAAAAGAGCTGGATATTATGATGGGTAGAAAATAATTTTTTTTCATGGGTATCAAGATTGACAGAAGCAAATATATAACAAAGTTTAACAATTTCCCATAATCATGGCAATTCAAGTTTTTTTCAATGAAAATACCAAAACTAATATGACTTTAATTAGTTAAATTTTTACCTTTTTATGCCTATGTAAAGAAAAACTCCTCTGCCTTGAAAAGAAAATATGTATTTATTTATATCTTGTTTTCCTGTCTGTAGATTTTTTTTCTTTTTTCTGGCATCATGTTTTATTGAAGTTTACAAAACTGTTTATTATTTAGGGATATAAGTTCACATATATTCATGTGCATGTCGCCATATCATACCCACAACAAAAGAACCCATATGTTTGAGGTATAGTTCATTGAAACTTCTTTGCTGCTTAGCTCCCAAATTCCCACCCTTTTTGGTAACCTCAGTTCTTCAGCAGATTTCAGGTGTTTATTTTGGTCCAATTTTATCTTCATTTTTGTTTGTTTGATTATAGTGCATATATGAGTAAAATTACATGGTATTTTTATCTTTCACTTTACTTATTTACATACCATAATCCCCTCTGACTCCAAACAATTTTGCAAATGCCAGTATTACATTTTTTTATAACTGAGTAGTATTTCATTGTATGTTTTAGAAATTATTACACTCATCTGTCCTAGGTGTCACTTAGATTATTTTCACACCTTGACTTTTGTCAATGGAGCTACAAGGAACTTAAAACTGCATATACCCCTTTGTATTCTTCAATAGAAACCAAGAAGTGGAATTTCTGGATGTATGGCAGATTCATTTTTAATACTTTGAGAGACCTAAACACTATTTTCTACAGTGGCTAGACCAGTCTAAATTCCCACCAACAGTATACACATACTCACACACAAACACACACACACACACACACACACACAAACACACACACATATCCTTTCTGGTCTTTTTGGCTTAAAACATTCTCACAAGAATGAAGGAGTCTTTGATCACATTCATATGATGATAAGTGATGACAAGCATTTGGTCATCTACATGTCTTCTTTTCATTATTTCATTAGTTTATTTTTTTTTCTTTGTGTTGAGATGCAATTGTTCTTTACATGTAGATCTTATACATTAATCTACTGTCAGAGGGCATTTGTCAAAGTAATAGAGGAAACATTACTGAAATTTTTTATTATTTATTTATTTTTAATTTTTTTAAGTTATTTATTAAATTAGGATTTCACCCCCCCCCAACCCTCCCCATGATCTCCCCCCCCCCTCCTGCCCAAAGTTGTGTGCTTCAGTTTGGTGTTTAGCTTATTTTGAATTTTCCTCATGGCTTTTGTTTATTTTTCCCTATATCCCATATATTTTTGAAACCATTTGGTTTCTGTCTTTTTCTTTTTGACTTGTTTCTGCTAATATGATTTCTTCTAAGTACATCTATGTTTTCATAAAATCATAAAATTTGTCATTTTTAATTGATGAATAATATTCCATAGTGTATATATACCACATCTTTTTCATCCAGTCATCTGTTTTGGGGCATTTAGGTTTCTTCTAAGTCCTTGCAATTATAAATAGTGCTGCAGTAAACATCCGAGCACAGGTGTGCCTTTGTACCCACATTGAGGTCTCTTTTGGGTAGGTTCCCAAGAGAGCAATTGCTGGGTTAAATGGTAGTTCCATTTTCATTAGTTTGAGGGTCCTCCACACAGCTTTCCATAGTGGTTGGAACAGTTTACATTCCCACCAGCAGTGTAGGAGTGTTCTTTTCTCTCCACATCCTTAGCAGCACTTGTTGTTGCCTGTTCCTTGGATGTGAGTCATTCTTACTGGTGTCAGGTGGTGTCTCATTTTGGTTTTGATTTGCATTTCCCTTATTGCTAATGATGTTGAGCAATTTTTCATGTACCTGTTAGCCATTTGTATTTCCTCTTTGGAGAAGTGCCTTTTTAGCTCTTCTCCCCATTTTTTGATTTGGCTTCTTGTTTTGCTTTTGTTTAGTTGTGTGAGTTCCTTGTAGATCTTCATTATTGAACCCTTATGACTCTTGTGGAGGGCAAAATTTTTTCCCATTTGTTTGGGCTTCATTTTGTTTTTTTCTGTTGTTTCTTTTGCTGTACAGAAGCTTTTTAGTTTGATGTAGTCCCATCTGTTTGTTTTCCTTCATTTTTTTATGACATCATATATATATGATATATATATGATATATATATATCATATATATATCATATATGATATATATGATATATATCATATATATATGATATATATATAATCATATATATTACTGAAATATATATGGAAACACAAAATACCTGGGATATACAAAGCATCCTGGGTGGGAGGGGAAGTATAAGAAAGGAGACATCACACTCTCAAGACTTCAATTCTTTATAAAGGTAATGTATTCGAAACAGTATTGTATTGAAATAAAAGTAGACACACCAACCAAATAAATAAATTAAACAAATACTTATTTGGGTATTTACTTACAACAAAGGAACAAAATGTAACTAATGGAAAAAGGTAAAACTCTTCAACAGTGATGTTGGGAAAATTGGAGAGCCACATGCAACTGAATGACACCATCTCATACCAAACACAGAAGAAAATTCATAATTAATTGAAGACTTGGATGTAAGACCTGAATTCATGAAATCCATAGAAAAGAATATAGATAAAACACTCTGATAAAGTCTAATATAATAAGAAAAAAACAATACTGATAAATATATATGCACTGAATGATGGAGGCCCAAGATAAGACAATTAAAAACAGAACTTAAGAGAACTGTTAGTAACAACACAATAATACTAGGGAACCTTAATACTCCACTTACTACAATGGACAGAATAACATAACAAAGTATAAATAGGGAAAACATTATCTTTAAATGAAAAATGAGACCAAAATGTCTAACAGACATCTACAGAATATTACTCAAAAACTGTTGCGCACACTTTTTTTCCTAGTGGATTTTGAAAAAAAACAAATATTGGGGCACATGTCAACTATAAATAAAACCACAAACACTAAAATTTTACCTACTATAAGACTAACCACAATGCCATGGAATTAGAAATCACATATAAGAGGGAAAAATAAGAAAAACTATGACTACATGAAGACTAAGCAATAGACTGCTTAATAGCAATTTGATAAAAGAGAAAGAGCAAAATTTAAAAATACCCCTTGAAATGAAAGAAAATAATGATACAGAGTATCAGAATGTATGGGACAAAACAAAAGTGGTTCAAGAGGGAAAGATAATTGCAACATAGGCCTACATTAAAAAATAAGAACCATAAATAAATAATCTAACATCAAGCCTAAAGCAACCTGTAAAAAGAACAAACAAGATACAAAGTTATTAAAAGAAAGAAAAAATTAAAGTAAGAAGCAAACATATGAAATAGAGGTCAAAAAGTAATACCAAAAAATCAGTAAAACTATGAAATGCTTCTTTCAAGAGATAAACCAAAAAAGAAGCATGGAAATATTAATAAAAAGAATTACAAATAAAAAAGAAATGAAATCACTTCTGATAGCATAAATACATGATATCATAAGAGATTATCATGAACAACCATATGCCAATAAATTTCTTTAGGGTAATTACCCTAATTTACATTTGTGCATCAACATAATCTACAAAAACTAACCCTGGAAGAAGCAGATGAAGTGAACAAGCCAATCACAACCATGAAAATTGAAAATACAATAAAATATTTCTCCAAAAACAAAAGCCCAGAAGCAACTGGCTTTACAAATAAATTTCTCAAACTTTTAAGGAAGCACTAACTTCCCACCATTTTCAAATTGTCTCTAAAATTACAAGAAAAGGAAATTCTTCCTAATACATTTTATGATGCCAGCATTACCTTAGTATTGAAACCCAAAAAAAAAGATACAGAGGAAAGAAAATTACAGACTAAGATCTATGACAAACATTGATACAAATATCTCCAACAAGATACTATCAAATTGCATTCAACAGCATACCATAAAAATTATACCCAATGATCGAGTGGGATTCACTACAGAGATACATGAATGGTAAAATACATGTAAATCAATTAATGTAATACAAAAGTAAAGATAAAAATCTTATCAATGGATGTGAAGAAAGCACTTGATAAGATTCAGGATGCAATTACGATTTTTAAAAATGCCAAACAAGTTGGGAATAGAAGAAACCTAGTGCCACGGACCAGCCGTGTAAGGAAGACCACTAAGTATAGGCTTCAGGTAGACAGGAAAAACTCAGGCAGGTGAATGATGATCACAGACACGAACTCAGTGAGCAATGAAATCTGCTGGTTTATTTTAGGTTTTTAGGCTGCTTTTTGTATTGTTTAAACGAGCTACTTCAACATTCCATGAGGAGGGGCATCTCATGAGTACGTGAGTGCATTATCTCAGTGAGAGACAGGAATGAGCGCATGAGGGCAATTATCATTGAGCGCGGGGGCAATTATCATTGAGCACGTGAGGACAATATCATTAAAGACAGAAATCAATATCTTAACAGAAAATAGATTATTATTAGATACTACTAAACATTTCTAAGCAATCATTTTTTGGGAATCAGGATAACTAAGTTGGTTACAAGTCACCCAAGGTTATTTCTTGGCTCTAAAGCTTATCTAGTTTTTTTTAGTTCTCCTTGACTCGAGCTCTTTTTTGTATCTCAATGATTTTTCACAGAGAATCTAATTAAAATAAAGAATCTGATGACTGGGCCCCCATATTTTTCTTAATAATGATGCAGTTCATGACTTCAGCACTCCTACACCTGGGGTCTGGGGAGCTATGCCCCTAGGGTCCCCTGATTTTTCAGGTCAGCTCCCAGTTTGTTCCTCCTGCGGGGGCAGAGAGCTTAACTTGTAAAAGGTTTAAATTACAAGTTTCTCATCTCTGAGATGGGCTCCCATAACCTAGTTCAATATAATAAAATCCCTATATCACAAATCAACAGCCAATATAATGTTCACTGGTGAAAAACTGTTTTCCCAGTAAGATATAGCATAAAATAAGGCTGTTCATTTCCACCTCTTCTATTTAACTTGGTATTAGAGGTTTTCACAAGAGCTAGCAGACAAACACAGGAAATTAATGAAATCCAAGTCAGTAAAGAAAAAGTGAAATGTATTAATATAATATTGTTTGCACATGATATAATTATATATATAAAAATCTTAAAGCCATAATCCAAAAAGTTATTAGGAAAAAAATGATGAAGTAGCAGACTGCACAATCAGATACAAAAGTCCAAAGTCTCTTCACATAAAAACAATGAACAAGAAGCAAAAGAAATTAAGAAAATAATTCAATTTTTACTAGAAAGCAAAAATGTTATTATCGAATGGTTTTGGCACAAAAATAGACAGATGATTCAATGAAATAGAATCAAAGGCCAGAAATACATTCATGTAAAATACTCACAACAAATCTATGATAAAGTGGAGAATGGGCTGTTAACTCTGCAAAAGAGCATTGAAAAAAACACATTTGTGCTAAATGACTTCAAGAACTCAATCTTGCCAATGGACAGATCAACTAGAGAGAAAACAGTCAGGGTTAGAATAGTTTTAAATAGAGAATTAGACCTCATTGACCTCATAGATATTTTCAGAGCATTGCACCCCCAAAAAGTAAAATACACATTTTTCTCAAGTGCACATGGGGAATACTCCAGAATAGAACACATCTCCAGAATAGAAACAGTCACAAAGATTGAATCATACCTAGCATCTTCTCAGACTCTAAAAGTAGCAAACTATAAATCAACTGTCAAAAGCAAGCAGGGGAATTTTTTAATTCAAGGAGACTAAAGATTGCACTACTGAAAGACTAATAGGTCAATGAGGAAATCAAAGTAGAAATTAAAAAGTATCTTGAGATAAACCAGAATGAGTATACAACTATCCAAAACTTAATGGAATGCAGCAAAGGCAATAGTGTGAGGAAAATCATAGATACATAGGTCTACATCAAGAAACAACAGAGCGCTCAAATAACCTCGCTCAACTCAAAGAATTAGAACAAGATGAACAAGTAAATGTAAAAGCCAATGAAAGATCAAAATAATAAAAATTTGAAAAGAAATAAATAAAACAAATTTTAAAGCCCAAGAAAACAATAAAAACAAAAACTGGTTCTTTGAAAAAATATGTAAACAAAATAGATAACTTCTACAATGGCTCACCAAGAAAATGAGAAAGAAATCCCTAATAAATATTACCTCAATTAAAAATAAATGGATAAATTTTGAAAATAAAAAGACAAAGAGTACTAGGAAAATTGAAAGCCACGCATTAAAAGAAAAAGAAAAATAAGGAAGTTGGAAACACCATACATAGGAAGAATCTCCAAATGAATTAGAGATTCAGATATATATCCTGCAACAATAACATACACAAAAGAAAACATTGGTGATATGGTTCAATGATAAAGATTTTTTTGGTGACTTGTCACTTACGGCAAGGAAATTAAAAAGAAAAATAAACAATTGGGATTACTTCAGGCTAAAAATATTCTAGATATCAAAAAGAAAAAATAAACTTACATCTTACTAAATGGGAAAAATATTTATAAAATATATAAACAATAAGAGATTACAATCCAAGATACATAAAAATTCAGATAAGTCAACCATAACTACAAATTGGCAGCAGATGTGAACAATTCACCAAAGAGGCTATCCAAAAATTTTAGACATTAAAAAAAAATTATCCTTGCTTTTGGTAAGAGTGATACTGATTAAAAGTACATGGGACACAACCACACACTCATGAGAAACGCACAGATTAAAAAGCCCTCAAATAGTAAGTGTTGGGGTAGATTCAGAAAAGGAAGCCTGTAATATAGTTTGTAGGAATCTGAACCAATGCAATCATTATTGAAGGCAAATTGGAGTTACCTAAAAAAAATTTAAAATGGAACTACTTTATGACCTGGAAATCCCACTCTTGGGTATATATTCATGGAATATAAAACCATCAATACCCCCCCTCAAAAAAAAAAGAATCCACTGACAGACAACTTAGTCTAAAAGATGCAGTAATACATGCATACACACACACACAAACAAACACACATACACATGCACACTCCATTGTGGAGTACTATATTGCCAAAAGAAAGGATAAAATGTAGTGATTTTCAGCAAAGTGGAAGGAATTTTAGAGAATTATGTGCAGCAAAATAAGTCAGGATCAGAAAAACATACTGTATATTCACCTAGTTGAAAATTTGATAACATGGGGTGGGGGGTGATGGGACAGGGTGGGAACAGTCAGGGGGGGGTGAACCCCAGAGATCACAGAGATGTGAAATTCATATATAAATAAAGTATTTTTTTAAAAATTAAAAAATTAAAAAAATAAAAAATAAAAAAATAAATATATAAAGAAAAAGAAAATTTGATAACATAAAACATAGTCTAAAAGAGAGAATGGGGAGAACAAGGGACAGGTAGAGTGGGGGTGGGTGAGAAACAAAACAAGAAACAAATAAACAAAACCGGTAACACTGATTTCAGTAACAGTACCAATATCTTTTGATACTTTATTCCCACAGGAAGGGCAATAAAAGCAAAAATAAATGAGACTACATCAAAATAGGAAGATTATATAAAGCAAAAGTAACTGTCATCAAAATGAAAAGACACCATACAATTTGGAGAAAATATTTGTACATTATAGATCCATTTAAATTTTATTTATGTTGAGAGCTTAAGGTATTAAAAAAAAAACTGTGTAAGACATATGGGTCAATGTAGACTCAAAAAGGATAAAAGTCAGAGGATGAATTGGGGAAACGGATTAGCTGAGTGATATGTGAAATGCTGATTGCCAGAGAGAAAGTGGAATTAACTGACTAATAGGAATATCATATATCGGAAAACATGACCAGTAATTTTTTGGTAGTGAAGACGCTCAGAGCAATTAGTCTGGGGAGGTAAAGGGGGAAAGTCAATATATGTCAAGCAGATAATTATCAACTTTAGATAATTAGCATTTTGGTTAAATGCTTGACCTTTTAAACTAGGTAATATTGATTTAAATCTTTGCTTTACCATATTACTAGTATGAACCTTAACTTCTAACTGAAGTGACTCAATTTCCCTCATCTATACACAGGGATGATATTAATTGTACTTCTATGACAGAATAGTGATAAGGAGCAAATGGGGGTGTTTGTCTAACTTGTGCTAAAGGCTTTCTAAATACTTGCTAGTGTTATATTTTTTTCCAAAAGATATGAAGTTTTTGAAAATAAAAATATCTAAAGCAGAAGGGTATGTAGTGAGAAAAACAATTAAAAACAAGCAGTATTTTCAATACACTGAATTTATTAACTGCTAATGATAAGATTATTCAATGAAAATACCAAATTTTTATGTTGCTTTCTAACCTTCAGAGGTAAAATTAAATTCTAAATGTTGTAAAATTCCTAAATAGAATCCTAGTTGAGAAAGTTTGAGTAAACAGGCTTTGTGTCACATTTTAGATGACATCTAATGACACAATTAGTCCTAGAATGTGGGTGGGATTAAATGGCAAAGCTCTGAGTATCTGTCTGGGTCCACAGATTTGGTTGTGACCAACAGAGGTTATTGGAAAAATTACTGACATCACAGCACAGTTGCAATACAGACCAATACGCATGTGTCTATGTGTATATGTGAAACATGCAAGTGTGTGTTTATGTATGGATTGACTGCAAGAAACCTAGAGAAAGTCAAATATCAGTCAAGTATCATGGAGCCACTGAGAGAAAATTCATGCCTAGGGCAGAAAAATCAGTGCACCACAATGACCTACAATACAACAGACAAGTGGTTTCAAGAGCAGTGTTTTAGTTTTCCTGGAAATCCATACCCGACTAGCATAAGAATGATCAGAGAGAAAGATCATATATTCACAAGTGAAAAATAAAATTTATCAAATGATATTATATCCAAGCATAGCAGGAAGAAGGGAGTGGGTTTTTCTTTTTCATTTCAAGGACTATCATCTTGTCATAAGGGTCTAAAGCAAGTGTGCTTAATAGTGATGAAGAACTCAACTATTTCTGCAGTGATAGAAACGTTCTAATCTGTGCTGTCCATGACAGTCGCTATTAAAACATGTGGCTCATTAGCATTTGAAATATGGCTACTGTGACTCTGAAAATGAATTTTTAATTTTATTTCATGTTAATTAATTTAAATTTAAATTTAGATGGTGATGTGTGGCTAGTATCTACTGTATTAGACAGCACAGACTAAAAGCATCATTGGACGGCGGAACGTGCCTGTGAAGCTTCAGTGTCATGAGGATAATGCAACTCGGTTGCTCAGTAGCTCGGAATACTGAGTCCGGAGTCAATGGCCTTATTTTCACCCTGGTTGTACTTTTTTAAAAATTAATATTTTATTTTAATTTTGGAATTTTTGCACTGTATTATTGTTGATTCCAGTGGAAATTTCCACCCCCTCCCTGGTCACCCCAGCATCCGGTCACTCCATCTCCTTTCTTATTGCTGTTTGTCCATGTTTGGTCCTTTGATCTTTTTTTCCTTTCAGATGCTATGTCCTTATCCTGGGTGAAGATACGCTTTCTTGGTATTTTATAGAACGTGCTACTTAGATTTCTAGTCCTAATTTTGTTTTCCAAGGTCAACCTGAGCTTATTTGGCTTGTTTCAGTACCTCCTCATTCTTGGTGGCTGTCATCTCTGTTCTACATTCTGTCCCATTTTGTTACTTCTTTGCCTTGCATTTCAGGTCTTTGGCCTTGGGAACCCTGCTCCCAACCTTTTCTTTTCGGTAGTGAGGACCCACGATGGGCTCAACCATTCACAGATGGTAGGTCTGACCTGGTCTCCTCGGTTTTGGTTTGCAGCTCTGCTGTGGGGCTACTGTCAGCCTATTTTTGCAGCCTTCTTCCCACTCTGGAAAGGGGTATGCTTTGCCATTGCTGAAGGCATCTTTGAACTGGAATTTTGGCTCCCAAGTCCCAGGTGACGTTGTAGGTGTAATTCTGTGTTAGGTAGTCAATTGGTCTCAAAGCTCAGTGTTTAATGGTTCTCTCCATGCTTTTCATGAGTCCTGCTTACGTGGTATGTGTTTCCAGAGCCTTTTTTCTTATCCCTCACCTATTCTATATTTGTGGTTGTGTTAAACCATTAAGTCTTCCTTATTCCTCATGAGGGCTGACCGGATTGAGAGCAAACCAGATGGGGTTAATGGCTCCCCCCCCCACACACACACACACACACCAGCCTGCTTTTTGGAAGGACTGGGTGAACATTGGTGCCCACGCATCAGTCCAACCCAGCACTCTCCGAGCAGATTCTGGCCCTAAAGCACCCCTGGCCTTACTTTTTATTAAGAAGGTAAAAAGTCACCTGGGGACTTCCAGCTTATACTTGGAATGTAGGAAGCTTGAAAGCACATATTCCCACCACTATCAAATCAAATTGGACTATCAGGAAATTCATCAGAGAATTGAGACTTCAGGACACCAACTAACTAGAAACTTAAGGAAAGACCAGTTTCTTCAAGGAGAGAAGGATATCAGTATTTGATGACCTAAGGTAAACACAGCAAGACATTGGGAAGAATTCAACAAGTCTTTGAACACATTGGTATAGGCCAAACATGGCCTTCGGAGAGAATATGAGACCTCCTCACACACACACACACACACACACACACACACACACACACACAGGAGATTAGAAATAAGGATATTTTACATTTATTTACAAACTCTTCATTATAAAAGATTGGAGATAGTCTGGAAGAATCACCAATGGAGGGGAAGAGCAATCACCCAGATTTATTTTCCAGTCTTCCCAACAAAGTTGTGAGTTGTTATGGAAATAGCAATAAACACTGTCATCCTAAAGATCCTAGTAAAAATCCATTTCAGTTAGGAGAAGAAACATATATATATATAATAAGCAAAGTGTATATATATATATATATATATATACAAGTGTATATATACATATATATATATACACACACTTTGCTTATTAGGTGAGGGGAAGGAATATATGCTGGATTTATACCTACAGCTAGAAATGGGGCTGGATCCTATGGAAATCACACTTCTGTAAGTCAGAATGACCTACCTAAGACTATAACCTAATAACATCAACAAAAGATGCTCCATTCACTCCCCCTACCATAACCAGGCTAAAAAGAGTTATATGACAATGCCTCATGTACTGCTCTAGAGGTGGTAAGAAGGTGAAGTAAGGACCTCTCTGAGACACAGTAAAATGGATACACTTAAAGTAAAGCATGGGACAAATAGTGAGAAAAAAAGGTTTTAGTAAACTAATCCTTACTGTAAACAGAAGGTAGCTGCAGAAAAATTTACAACCTGTATTAACTTAAAATAATTATAACCACAAGCCCAAATCAACCTTAACTTCTGACTAAATAAGCTAATATCTCCATACAAATGGAGAGTAAAAGGGACCCTCACAAGCATAAAGCTGTTTCTACAATTTTGCAAGTTTTGTGTTTCTACAAAAAAAAATTATAAGACACACAAAAAGCAAGACTCAAACAATATATACCAAAAGACAGAGCAATTAATAGAATCAGAAACAGATATAGAGAAATGTTGGAGTTATCAGACAAGAAATTTAAAATAACTATAATTAATATATTGAAAACTCTAGTAGAAGGTGAAAAACATGCAAGAACAGATAATTAGTTTCAACAGAGAACTGAAAATCATCAGAAAAAAAATCAAATAACAATGTGAGAAATGAAAAATATAGTAACAAAGATGAAAAATTCATCTTATCTGTATTTTTGAAACAGTGTGGGGTGAGAGGAGAAATAACATGTTAGAAGATAGGTCATAGAAATTACTCAAACTAAAAGACATGGGAAAATGTGATTCAAAAAAATCAGAGTGTGCAAGAACTGTGACACAGTATCAAACTCTTTAATGTAAATGTCAAGACACAAATATAAAATGTAATTAGAATTAGAATAAACAAAAGGAGGAGAGAGAACAAGAAAAAATATTTGAAGAATTACTGATCAAGAAGTAATAATATGAAACCATTGATCTGATCCCAAAAGTTCAGGAAACACCAAGCACAATGAATGAAAGAAAAACAGGAGAGGAAAGGGGATGGGGTGGGGAGTGGAGGACAGAACAGAATAAGAGGATGAACAAACACACTGTTCTGAAGACTAGAGGAGAAAATTCATGTAAAACACTTAAAAGAGTTATGGAAACACATTCAATAATAAATGTTATTAAGCAAGGGGGCAACTCTGCGTCTCCATGGAGTGACAACAGAGTTTAATTCTGGTGATTTGAGACTATCATAAACAGATTTTTATTGTAAATCAAGGTCAGTATCTGGGAGGTCTTGTTGACCTAACTGTCACAGCAATACAACCAGTGAGTACATGCAAGTACTAATAAGCTGGGGAGTCTTGGAAATACCTTGGAAACAGAGCTCTGTCAAAGACTGAGTTTTCCACAAGTGAGAGCACTTAGGAAAAAAATGATAATATTCTGTTAATAAGACTCCAAGCTCAGGAAGGAAATCCCTGAGACACTAATTACAAACAATATGCCAAGCATTGTGCCTTTACAGATTTTATTTTGTGCCTTTCCAATGGCAATTCTCTAAAACAACCCAGTCTCTTTTCTACTTTTAAATGAGGTTCAGAAAGATTAAGTGACTTCTCCAGGCTATCAAGTTTTGGACCCAGAACTACCTATATCTAAAGGCAAAATTCTTTCTTAAACATAATTCTATGTTTCTGTTATTTATGAGTCTTCAAATTCACTAACTCCTGGATCTACCTTAAGCTATACTTCATCAGCACTTAAATGTCCTGACTAACTTCAGATCTGTGTTTTCATGTCTAAGCATCATAGAAAGTCATTCACCACTCTAGCATTTATTGAAGTCTTATAATGCCCTAGCAGGTATACCCGGAACTCTATAGTTTAATTATCTTATTATCTTTTAAAGGAGGATCTACAGTTTAAAAAATTGAGTAGTAGCATTCTATGTCCCCCTCCAAATACCTCAACTTCTCACAATTCCTGAATACAATAACCTGATTGCTTTTAGCATAGTACCTGTGACTCTGCCAGGGTGTAACCTCAGTCTTTGAATAGACAAATTCTCTTTCCTCCATGCTTTTTGAAAATGGGAGAAGTGAGCTAAACACAAAGGAATAGTCTGCATTCCCTCCAAAATTTCATGGTAATCTGTTCACTAATGCACCCTATGTTAGCTTCCTTACCTTTCTTTCCTATCACCAGACGCCTTTGTCAATGCCTTCTAGAATTACTTCTCAATAACTTACCTGTACTAAAATCCTTTCAAGGGGTCAGTTCTGGAGAAATTCAAGCAAGTTACATTCCACTAAGTGCTATGAACAAACATTTAAATTTGAAACAGAATTTTTAACTTGTCTCCAGAGTAAAATCATATAAAAATACTTTTTAAATACAAATGTATGGACTCCATCCACAAAGATTTTCATTCAATGAGGCTAGATATCAGTATATATATATATATATGGGTCTCCACCTGAATCAAAAGAGTAAAGTACAGAAGGTTGGGTTTTACTCAGTAGACAAACAATAGATGGGGGAGATTTAGAGGCATTATATCAATTCACATGCTCCTATTGACACATCCAACACTGAGAATCAGGCATGACTCTATAGGCACATTCAGAGGAAAAAAATAATTTCTTAGTCTGAGCCTTCCAAGTAAAAGGTGTTTTTCAAAGTTTGTTCTTATCTTCAAATTATACTTTTTTCAAATTGTAAAGAAGCAACTTTATTTTCTCTTAGGACTGAGACTTAATTTTCTAGGAACAAAAGGGAAAAGCTGTTAAACTATCACATGCAAATATACTCTTCAGAAAAGAGACTAGCTTTTCTACTACAATAGCCACATGGTAAAATTCAAAATTTGCAAAGTGTTCCTTGCATCCAAAGCACATGCAAATGAATATTCCCATGAAGTCCAGCTAATCCATTTCCTTCTCCCAGAGTGTCCTATGGAATAGATCACTTCTTGAAATGCTTGGTATAAATTTTTTTTTTAACTCATAGATGATGTTGGGCAAATTTTCTACATGGAATATTCATGGTTGAGGAATAGTTGTTTATTATACAGTCAACAAAACAGCATTTATAACATCTGTTTAGAAAAATAAACCAGATATTCTATAGTTGTCACTGATTTGGGCAAGAGAATATAATCTTTACAAACTAGTATGTGCCCCATTTTCTCTCCTTTCCACAGTTTATTACTATTTATCTGTTGGTCTCTATGGTCTTTTTTTTTTCTTTTTCAAAAAAGAAGAGAAAAGAGTGCTGTCAGTTTCAAAACAGTCTGTTACTGGCACATTAGAAGGGGATTTAATTATTCTAGCATAAAAAAACTAGAAAAGCAAAATAAATATATTTAATATGGACAGATTCTTAGTTAATTGCTTTTGCACTATAAGGACTTTCAAATAATAAGCCCTTAAATAATAAATTGATACGGGAAAGTATAATGATAGCCAGGTGTGAAACCCTAATCTGAGAACTGGGTCCCACACTCAATAGCATAATTGCCTTTATTACCATATTCTAGCCTAACATAAGGGTTTGAGTCATGGAAACCGGATACAAATGAAAAGCAAACTATATTCAAATCAGAGAATCAGACAATAGAGACCAGGTATCTAAACAGCTACATGAAATGTAAAAGCAAACTTCAGTTTGATAGGCGACATTACATTTAAACACACGCGCTTCACTCCATCTAAGCCACAAAAGCACAAGTTCAGAAAAGCCTTCATTAGGAACTTCACTGTTCATAGCCAAAATCCTCCTTTAATTTCTAAACAATATTCAAGCTCCCATCTATAACTAGATTTTGTGGTTGGAAAAAACCCTCCTCTGTTATTCTGAAGTCTCTCTCTAAATGGTTAGTCACCAAAAGTCCCTGAATGTGCTCATTTGTATTTATAGCCTATTATGTATATTTATAAAGTGATACCCAACTAATATGTGACCCATTCTAGATAATATTCCTGGAGGTCACATTGTGTAACTCTGAAGGAACACAATTTTTAAGGAAAAGGCAAACTAGTACTATCTTTTGAATATGTTCCTTTGCCTATTCTTTTCATTACAAGAATGAAAGAACTCAATCTCATCAGTTCACAATTCTGAAATCCAAAAGACTGAAAATTGAGTTGAAAAAATTCACTTGGAAGCAAAATCTGACTATTTCTACATTTCACTGAATACATTTGATTATAAGATATTGTCCTGACTTCTCTGTGGTGTTACAAGATTTATGTTGGATGCACTGAATTAGTTTTCTAAAATATGAAAAAAGAATTTTGAAAAGTACTTTTCTAAAATATGAAAAAACTATTTTGAAAAGTACTTTTCTAGATTTTTCAATCCAATCAAACCTGGATCTTAAAAAAATCAAAATTTCAGAAAAGAGATTATAACTGCCCAACTATATTGTCAGAACTACAACTTGACTTACCTACCAAGAAACATTAGATAACTGAAAACTGTAGCAACTGATGTGTTGCAAACAAGATTGCAAAGAGTCACCGCATAATATGAGTCTCATAGCTTGTATTTCAAAGAGAGCTCTGGTACTAACAATTCAGGCCCTGTAGAACATTCTACTGCAAGATAATATGAATAACCATGAACCTAACATTCTCAAGCATTTAATTGGCAGGACTAAAAATATCAATCTATTATTGATGATTTCTAATAGACTCCCAGACAAATAAATCACCTGCTGTATATGTAGGTATATTGACATTAAATATAACTGCACATGAGAAATTCCAGACTGTTACCATTGTTTATTTGTGTGGTTAGATGAATCTCAAAGAATTTCAAATTTTAGACAACCATACAGCACTGGTTAAAATCCCCCAGCTTCTCTGTTCTCACCTTATATTCCTACAAGTGCACAGTGCCTCACACTCTTGAAATTCTCTAATTTTTTCCCTCATTCATTGTTCAAACCTTAAAGTTCTGGCAGGACCATTATGTCCCAGAGCAAATCAGGTCCATCACTATGCAAGCCCACAGCACTCAGCCCCTCTTCATGGTTCAAACCACCACTGCTGGCAAATAACTAATTCTATAATTAGCTAGCTGACTGATGTCATACTCCCAAGTCCCAGACTCCATAAGGATAGGGCCTATGTCTCTTGTTCATCTCTGCTTCACCAGTACTGAGCATAGCACCAAGAGAGTGGAACATCTAAACAAGTGTGGAATGAATAAATAAATCAGTGCTCAAGATAATGGTTGAACAATGATAAATAAATACTTCCAAAGTCTAACACTGATTTTGCAAGGAAAGGAAAGTCTAAGTTTCAAAAATTGACATGTATTTTTTAAAATTGTTTGCAAGTTGCTTATGTCTTATTTTTATATAAAAAATGATGCCTGGTAAACAGAATAGGATATTTTAATTCTCATTCACTTTACAATGAAACTAAAGACAAGAAATGATTAAATGACATCTAAGATGATAGAGCTTTTTGGTGAGAGAGTCAGGATTGGGTGATTGTCCTCTGCTGGCAGAGGACTTGGAGAAAGGAACCGGTGAGGCATAGGGGGGAAGAAAATTTCATTGACTCAGCAGAAAACACACATGCAACAAACAACTTTGTTCTATAGCCAGTTCATTAAAATAGAACTCACTACATGGATGAATCTGGACAATAAACAAAGGCATTTAAATGAGGATTTAAACTATAAGAACAAAGCCATATACTCTAGTTCAAACCCCCCAGCTTCTGCAATGTTGCTGCAAATACTAAACTAATATATATTTACATGTCAATTCATTTATCTATTACTGCAGATAAAACCTACCAAAGTTATTGGCTTACTAAGACAGTCGCAATAGTTTCTGTGGGGTAACAGGCTCAGCTGGGAAATTGTTTAGCAGGTATTTCTGGGATTTTTCACTCAGTTACATTCATGAACTAAAACTAGTGTGAGACCATCCAAATGTTTATCACCCACATGTCATTCACCACCTAACCACCTTTTAGTCAGTGATAGACCATATATTTGGCAACAGTTTCAATACTCCTAATGCCTGGTGACAGAGCCATGGGAACTGCAGCATGGAAGCACTCTGGAAGCAGCCTCATGCAAATCACATTTACCAAGCCTCTCAATAGCATTTTTTCACCATGTGCCTGATTGAGTCTTATGTTGTTGCATTGAGCACGGCTTTCTAGGTACACAAAATCCATTGCTAATATTACCAGTAAAAGGCCACATCAAATGATGTGATGTGGAAATGACCATTGAAAGTGACTAAGAACTATGAAAGTGGAAAATCAGTGATGGTTATAGCTTGCCTGTCAGGCATATCCCATTCTATTGTTACTACAATCCTGAACAAGAATAAAGTGATGGAAGCTGTTAAAGGATTCATTTCATTGAAAACAATGAAACTCACAAAAAATTCAAGAAAACCCTATAACAGACATGGAAATTTGTATCAGACTGAATACCAGACACAGAAGAATATCCTTGCATGCACCAAGCTAATCATGAAAATTTTAAAACTTAGTTTGCAATTTTGAAAGAAAAGTGTGGATCTGACTCTGGTGGTTTAAATACTTTGAAAATCATTATTCACTGTGTCATGTGAGAGTGAGTGGTGAGTCTGAGTATTGACATAAAAGCATTTAAAAAAATTGGAAGCTCTAGGTAAGTTGATTATGGTATTAAATTACTTGCTAGAAATAAGGGAAATCCAAATCAAAACCAAAATGAGATACTACCCTACACCATTAAGAATGGCCCTCATTCAAGGAACAGGCAACAACAAGTGCTGCTGAGGATGTGGAGAGAAAGGAACACTCTTACACGGCTGGTGGGAATATAAACTGTTCCAATCACTATAGAAAGCTGTGTGGAGGACCCTCAAATTAATGAAAATGGAACTACCATTTGATCCAACAATTGCTCTCTTGGGAACCTACCCAAAAGAGACCTCGATGTGGGTACAAAGGGACACCTGTGCTCGGATGTTTACTGCAGCACTATTTATAATTGCAAGGACTTAGAAGTCCAATGTAAATGCCCCAAAACAGATGACTGGATGAAAAAGATGTGGTATATATACACTATGGAATATTACTCATCAATTAAAAATGACAAATTTGATGATTTTATGAAAACATGGATGTACTTAGAAGAAATCATATTAGCAGAAACAAGTCAAAAAGAAAAAGACAGAAACCAAATGGTTTCAAAAATATATGGAATATAGGGAAAAAATAAACAAAAGTCATGAGGAAAATTCAAAACAATCTAAGCACCAAACTGAAGCATACAACTTTGGGCAGGGGGAAAAGGGGAGGAATGGTGGGGAGGGTAGGGGGGTAAATCCCTCGGATTACAATGATGTGAAATTTATATCTAAATAATTTTTTTAAAAATAAATAAAATTAAAATTCTTAATGCAAAAAAAAATTACTTACTTGCAAGGAAAAATCTTCCTTAGGGACAAAACCTTTCTGTTTAAAAACAGATGCCTGAAAGTATTAGCACCTCTAAGGAGGCCAAAACAATACCAGGTTTCAAGGGTTTTAAGGACATGGTAATTCTCATGTAGGGGCAATGCTGCAGGCTACAAATTAAAACCCTTTGTGACATGGTACAGTAAGAATCCCAATGTCTTCAAGCATATCGGTAAATATACACAATGCCATATACTGTAAGATTATTAAGAAGTCATGGATGATCCTGTTCTTCACTTCTGAGGTGCAACTTCAGTGAAATGCAAAAGTACTATTTGAAGAAAAACATCTTTCTATAGTTTGTTATTATCGTCCATGTTAATAGAAATTCTTCTTTTATTGGTAACATTCATCAAAATATCAAAATCTACTTCTTTTTCCAAACACAACTTTGATTCAAAGTCATGTCTTTTAAGGCTTACTGAAACCCCACAAAGCACAGCTAAAAGACACGGTAAAAGAGTGTCAAATGGTCAAATAAATGGTGCTAAGGGACAGTGACCAAGATAGAAACAAGTCACTCTCATGGATTTTTACCTGCTTGCACAATTGCAAGGTCACTCAATTGCACTCAAGCTTAAGATCCAACAGAGGTGTATTTAATAAACAAAGCATTGAAGCAAAGGAAAGCATTTTTGAAGCAAGAATAGCCAGCTACCTCACCCCAGATAATGTCCACAGTGTCCAGAAATTCCAAAGGCCACTCATGGAAGATGAGGTGACATTCACTACAGCAACCCATGGTAGCCTTCTGAAGACTGGGCTGGAAGCTGAGCCTGACAGCAATGGGTCCAACAGCACCAGGAGGTGGTGCTGGAGAACCAGGTACTTTGGTCAGCTCTGAGATGCTGAACTGAGCCCAATGTTGCTCTTTGCAGGTGATGTTAAAGGCAAGCACAGAGGCAGGTACAGAGGGCATTTCTGTGAAGGTCTGTGGAAGTGTGGAGGTCTAGAAGCCTATGAAATCTATGAAGGTCTAGTGAATCCCAATGGAGTTCAACTCCTCAAAGGATCTCTCTCTTCAGAATATTTCTTCATCAAAGGTTGCTCAATAAATACTTCCTCTTCAAAGGCAGGTTGATGACTTCTTTGAAGGTGGTACAACAAATATTTCTGCAAAAGCTAGCAGCAGAATCAAACAGGCTCTTGCTCTAACTTATATCTCCTCAGGGTCCCCTTCCCTACAAACCTGATGGGCCTATTTTTAACCCTAAGCATTTGATTGAACCACTTAGCACCAATCAGTTTGTTTTTAATTTTGCAATATAAATAATTAACTAATGAGGTGGACTTGAACCTGTACTGGTCCACTTAGCTTGCACCTAATTGATTCATTTGTTAATCATAGAGCCAGATATGAAAAGGGAAAGCCCAGCCTGACCTACACTCAGGTCAAAGCAGTCTGGTAGGTCTGTTGGCTCGATGATGCATGGCCATCATTCTTCCCTAAAGAGATAGAAAATATTTTAGAAACACAGATATTTTTTTTCTCCCTCAGTTATTTTTCTACAATCTTAGACCTGCCTTTCATTTTTTGGGTTTCTAGGATTTTATTGTTAGATCTTTGAATCCTGTGTCCTCTGTATATGTCTATGAACTTCCTTTCTTACAACTTTTCCATCCTGTGTTCAGATGTGCCAGGTTTCTTAGACTCCCTGTTGCATTATTTAGGTGTTCTATGTTTTTGCTTTTGTTTTGCTAAGGAGTTATGTTCTTAACTTTAATCTATCTTTTCTGTTTACTTGGCAGCAGGTGAAAAAGAGATGCTAGAATCCAAAAACTTATGCTTAGTTTGCTGAGAAGAGAGGAGATTCCAAGCAGAGATTTACAAGGCCTTTTCTTGCTGCACTCTTCAGAATGGACACTGTTTACTACTTCACAGAGCCCAAGTCTTAGGACCTCTTCCTGTAGTGCACAGCAGATCTCTCTGTCTCTCCCTCTCTCCCCCCCCTCCTCCCCTTCTCCCTCCCCTTCCCCCTCCCCCCTCTCCTTCCTAACTCTCAGTAGGGAGAGGGGATGAGACTCTGACATCTGTACTACTGATGCTCAGATTTTCCTTGACTGAGCTAACACCCCCAACTGGAAAATCCCATATATCTACTACGCATCTACACACTCAGTGCCTTTTCTCTACTTTTTTTTTTGGTTGTTGCCCTCACCACAACTCCCTTAATCCTCTCCCTGTTCCACCCTCATAGTGAGCCACCAAACCTAGAGCATAATGCTCATTGCCAGTAATTACCTGGAGAATTTTTCTGTGAGAAAAATGTAGTTTTTCCTGGTAGTATCTAAGGAAGAGATACATCTGTATTTCTGTATTTCTCCATGTAGGTAGTCAAGGAATTTTAGACTTACATGTGATCTATTTTCTTGATCTTGCTTATCTGCTATACCAGGAAATCACAAAATAATTTACCTCAAGCCCTCTACAATGAAGTTTACATTCCTGTATGCCCACAACACTGTCTTACTATACATTAGCTTTGAAGTGAGTCTTTCCCATATTTGGGAATTGGGGAGGACAAGAAAACCCACTTTTAGAAAGTTTCTTTGTTTGTTATCAATACCTTTCTTTGTTATCAATAATACTGAATGATTCTTAAATCTTAGAAGCAATGTTTTTGGTTCCCAAAGTTTCATTTCCAAGTTCCCAAAGTTTCATTTCCAAGATTTTAAGAAAAAATTAAAGGGCTGAAAACTGAATTGACCATTCACAGTACATAAGGCAACTGTTGGCAAAATGTGGGGATAAGAAAAGGGTTCTTGAAGCAGTTGTGTGCACTGTGATAGGAAGTAAAAGTTTTGAATGCAGTCAAAGTTTTGAACTTTGTAGTATTATACTAACTCGGAGTGTTTATAAAGATTAAATGTAAATTTTCCAAATTAATTTAAACATAAAATCATTATTTCCCAAATTCTAATGCTGGAATTCTGGTATATTTTCTTCAAAATTACCTGTGTGATTTGTTAAGAGTGATATTCTTAGCTCAACAGCACACCTAGTAAGTTAGATTCTCTGGAGGGAACATTTAAAAACCTGTATTTTAGTAAGCATATATGGTGAATTTATTTTTGTTCATTAAAGCTCAAGAATCACATCAATAGAGTAATCACATAAGGAAAGGAAACTACCTGCAAGTTTAGAATAGGAAACTGGATAATACATCACAGATATTATTGTGACAGGTCAATTGGACACATGCAATTAGAGGACTGTTAACAACTATGAGGAGAAATTTAATACCTGAAGAAAGAAAAGTAAGAGAATTGAGCTGGGGATAATGAAGCAAATGAAGGATTAAACGTGTGAAGCTAGCAGTAGGTAAGCAGGAGTGGGGGTAAATAAATGACTATATAACCTCAGAGGGAAAAAAAAAGACAATAAGTTTAAGACTATTACTTTAAGACACCATACAGCTGGTACTCACAGCAGCGAAAGTATTTCTGAGATACCAAGATTATTTCAAAGCCTTAGGTTGTCCCATGCCACTGAATACCATTCAGGGAAGTGATTTGAACAATCTCCCTCTCATTTTCAAAACAACAGGTGTGGTCCTGACACTGTTTCTGGTTTAATGCATATCAAAACTCAAGGCAAACAGTTTATGGTTTTCTCTGCTATTTTCTGCTGAGTCTAGTCATCCTCTTCTTTCTCTATGGATAAAAAGCTTCGAATTACCCATGTGAATAAGGAGCTGACCCATGTGAATTACCCATGTGAATTACCCATGTGAATAAGGAGTTCAATGAGGAAAGCTACTAAAATAAGAGAAGACTGTGTCATATGAGCTTTCTACATTCAAGTTTACAGAAGAATAAAAAGAGAAAGTACACTTTGACATTGTGTAGTGGTGAAAAATGGAGTCATTTTTAAACTTCTATTAGGCAACACAAAAATAAAATAAACAACCACTGAAAAATTTTAGGGGTATAGCAAAATCAGATCTCTAAGCATTTAAGTTTTCTACAAATAGATTTTTCATCCCTAACTTGTTAAATATACTAATCTTGCACTCGTTAATTAAATGCAACCTTCTCGGAGATATTCAGTGGCCACAAAGAAAAGCCCCCCCAACCTAGACTCATAATCGATATTACTGATTATAATCTTTTGACACTCAGCCCTGAAGTCTCCCAAGCCTTGTCAACACAGCCCTAAGAGCAGCCACAGTCCCAGTCAGACACATAGGACAATATATTTTTATAAGTCAAGCTAGATCATTGTCCTTCATCCAGCTTTTCTTTCAAGATAACCAATATATCTACATGTTAGGCAACAACACTAGTCCTATGAATCAAAGACCTTCATTATCACTTTGCATCTTATCATGATGTCACCTTTTGCTGCCCTGCAGATATTCCTAACTTTATAGAATGTATATAGGAAGTATAGAAAAACTATAGAACTATAGGTATCTACAGAAAAACTTATCTCCTTTTTTTCCTTCTCCACAGCAATGCCTATCCCACTTACCTCTTCCTGCAAAGGATGATCAAGTCTCTCAAGTTTAGTACACAGTTCACGTTTACTTAATTTTGTAACTGCTAATGTTTTCCTTTGTATGTGCAGATAATCCAGTTTAGTCCTTGTGTCTCTGTTGTATATATCATACTGGTTTTGCTCTGGGGTATGAAAAGAGACTTCTTTTTCCTTTGCAAGCGCTTAAGCAAGATTTCTTTGTAAAATTCTGTGTGTTTTATTTGGGTATCTAGAAACTATTATGTCATGTGTGGATGTATGCTCCAACAGTCTTTTTAATCCCAAAAGCTTGAGGCAGTGTAGTGATTCCTTTGTACATTCAATACCAATACAAAAAGGCTCTTCACAATTGTAAGGAGTTAGCTTCAGCTGGCTTCTTCAATAAGAGAGATTCTGAGTTCAGGACAAACCTTCCTACATTAGCCAGAAACGGGCAGAAGCCTGAGAATGTCAAGTACCTAGTGGATTCACCCAACTGAATCACATGAGCCAGCCCCCAATGTGGCAGAGCCCATTTACATGACAGAGCTCCCATAGTCAAGTACTGAATTATAGTTAATAACCTAGTAAGGGTGTACATGCATACTTTGGAAGGATATCAGGTATCAGGAAACAAAATCTAGGCTGTAGTGATCATTAGTGCAAGAAGAATGTTAAAAACCTTTTAATCCAATTCACCCCACCCTTCATTTAATATTTGGGACACCTGAGATCTGGAGATATTAACTAACTTGTTTAACCAGGAAGTTCCATTTCCTGGTTCTTAGGACAGTCCTTTCTCCACTAATCCACCAGTTCTTAGTTTGTAATAGCTCACTCAACATCTGAGGATATGTAAAAAACAAAACAAAACAAAACAAAAAAAAGCATCTGAATGACTCTTCCTTCCTTCCCCTTCCTCCCTCTGTATACTGAATTCTTTTTATAAATATTCTATTTAATTGTGGTAAAATTTTATTAGCATTTTTTTGTAAAATTTCAAAAGACAGTATTAAGAAAGAAAAAGTAATAGAATCTATTATTAGAGTTTAATAATTTAGAGATTTAAAAACTAAAAAAGGAAGTATTGAATCATAACATATAGACTGGGAATTCAATGGTAAAGTTATGTCTTCTTTCTGGCCTCTGTCTACTTGGATTAAAACACACACACACACACACACACACACATACACAAAGAGATTTCACAAATAGTTCCCACAAAGGAAAAATTAGTAGTGCATATACTTTTTTATTAGCATTTGAGAATCCACTATATAACCTTTGTAATCTTATGTGGATGACAGTATAATTTATTCACTATCTTTTTTTTTTTTTATTCTCTACTTTAGGTCCTACTGATAGTGGAAAGGTGCCTTTAGAATATACAGTCTGTCATACGTTGTTTCTTTTTGAGTAAATACATGTATTGTTATGATTTTTAAAGGTAGCAGATGTCCGATCTCTGCTTGAGGCATAGAAAGCAGTCAATAGCATCATTTCCAACATTCTGGTGAAAAAATCTTGGAGAAACAGCAAATTCATGATTTCTTTTGAAGTTGGTAGTCCTAGTGTCTTGGGACAGCCAACTGGCTTAGAATCTAGGGAGAAAGGCACTTCCAGGGAGAGTCACGATATGAGCAATTACTAACCTTAGGTCAAATGGCAGTAAGAGGAGAATTTAATTATATTAAAGGAAATGTCAAACATTAGCAAGAAGAGTTTAGCTAGGGAGCCAGGCAAATTTCTAGCAGCTAGAAGTATATTAGAGAGAGGCTAAAAATTCAAGTGGCAACACATACAAACCCTACTCCCCACCTCCCACCCCTGCCACACCACAAACCTTTCAGAAATGACTGTTTAACCTTACAGAATTAGAAAAAGGAGCAGTAATCATTGCAGGAAGACTAAAATTTGTTCATATCCTTCTTTTCTCCTCATCTACAGGGAAACAAGGACTTTAATATCTGGATAAAGGGGAAAATACCATCACATTAGTGAAATGGATTTCAGCTGGGGGGGGGGAAGACAACAAGAAATACATCTGAACCCATAAAATACATGTAAAAAGTTTGAAAATATCACTAGGGACGACTGATATAAGGACAAGCTATAAGGACAGAGTGAAATGATTGCCGAAAAGTGAGGCTTAAATAAAACAATGAAACTTAAATAAAACAATGAAAACTCCCTCATCCACCAAGCCCACAGTCAGGCCAGTAAGCACTAAGTCGCAAGTAGCTTGCGAGAGTCATACCTTTCTGAGGCATTAGAACAAAAGAAAGACTTGAGACTGAAGATAAAACAATTATTAAATAAAATTCCTCTCTCAAACTAAATCCTATCCTAAACAAACAAAAAATCCCTGAATGAATATAAAGCCTAGAAAAATGCACTCATGATAATCATAACAACAATAAACCTCAAACTTAGTCAAACTCTTAACTAGATGATAAATTAAATCTTGGCACTAGACTAAATCCATGACTGTACAACAATATATGCCTATTTCTATGACTAATAATTATTTACTTCAATCTTTAATATCCTATAAAAGATTTTAAATTTTCAACCAAAAAAAGGACAAGGTATATAAAAAGTTACAGAAAAGCATACTCCCTAAAGATAAAATGATCTTCATAACCAGAGTCTATATGACAAAGGTGCTAAATATCTGATTCAAAACAAAATTCAAAATTACTATTATTCCAGTATTTTTGTGTTCCCAAATACCCTAAAGGGTAGTATATTCAGTTCCACCTACACTCAAAGGCACACCACTAACAGCCCAAAGTGTACAGGGAAAGACAGGAGAAACTCCAATCTACACCACCAAAGGTCATTAAAGGGTCTATACTCAGCTCCATTTCCTACCAGTCTGTTTATAAATGGTACCATTAATTCAGAATACACTGAGAAACCCCCATGACTGTGCCTCACAAGGTCCCTGCCCCTCCAACAATGGGTACAGAATAATTGTGCTTACTCAAAAATAAGGATACTGGTAAGGAGACACACATAGTCACCATTTCAGAGCCAGAACTGAACTTGAATGTGGAATCAGAAACAGTCCTGAAATTTAGTTCTACTCCCCTCTCTGATGTTTCACGATCAGTCCAGCCCATACAGGAACTCATCTAGTGACTAGAAAAAAAATTTTTTTCAGGGACTGGGCAGGAGTTATGTGTGTCCTCACACACATGTAGGCTCATTACTGGAAACCTAGCTGAGAATATCAAGGCAGACTCTGATCTCAGAACCACATGACTAAAGCCAGTTCAGTTGTCCTAAACACAAGCTAAGATCCATATCTACATGAAACCTTGGTAACAAAGTCACCAACAAATTACTCCATCATAAATCCCGTGACAGCATCATAACCAGCTCCATGACAGCACAGTCAAAGTTTTAGGTAATTACTTCAGATGAGGAAATCAATAGGAGGTCTTTCCCTGCCAAAACCAGACTGAAAATATTGGGGGAAGAATTCGCTCCTTCAAATGCACAGAGACCAACTCAAGGCTACATAGATTGCAAATAGCCAGGTAAACACAACATTACATACAATACAACATACTTTCAAAAGAAAGTAATAATGTCCCAGTTACCAACCCCAAAGAAATTTATGGGTTGCATCAAATTTCAAAATATTACTCTAAAGAAACTCAAGGAAATAAACTGAACAGAGATAGACAATAGAGCAAGTGAAACACATAAAAACAAAATATAACATTGAATAAGAAATAGAAACTACAGGGAAAAAAAGAGAATTCTGAGCTGGAGAGACAATGACAGAATGAAATTAATAAGATAGAGCTTCAATGCCAGACGTCCTCATGAAGCAGAAAGAATGAACAAACTCAAACACAGATATGTAAAATTGACTAGATAGAAGAATAAAATGAAAGAGTGATGAAAGCCTTCTTGAATTATGGGATACAGTCAGGTGAACAAATATTTCCATCATAGGAATCACAAAAGAGAAGGAAAAGGGAAAAGGGCTTATTCAAGGTAATAATACACAAAACATGCCAAATTTTGTTAGAGTATCTCATAAGTACAGGAAGTTGATAGGACCCCAAGTAAGAAGAACCAAATAATTACTCCAAGACATAATAAAGTCAAAATGTTAAAAAGTCAAAATACAGAGAAATTTGAAAGCTGCAGAAGTGAAGTGATTCATCTGATATATAGGGTGTCCTCTCCACATAAAGTCAGAAAAAAACTCTTTCATATATACAAAATCTATGAGATAATTCTATTGTATAAACTTCAAAATCATTAAAAGCAGAGTGGGGATAGAGAGAAAGAGGGAAGAGGGAGAATAGGAAGGAAAAGAAATAAACAATAAAATAGCTTTTCTGGGAGGATATTGAAAATAAAATATTAACCATGACTGGTTTCATTTTTGGAAAAGAATCCTGAAAGGGTTGAAGGCTTTTCTTTCTTCATTTTATAAGTCTATAGCTTAAATTTGAGCTGTGTATTTGTTTTTGATACATTAAAAATAGAATACTATTTGATGAAAATACATCTCATATTATAACACACAAATGTTGGAGTTAGTATAAATAGTATCAATTGACAATTTGGGTGGAACATTAAATTTTTTCAACCAGCAGAATGTGTGCATTTTTTACACACCACAAACTGAAATATTTTTAAGGTGTTAAAGGCTCATGAAAAAAGCCTTCTTCTCTATGTTTGCTTAAAAAAAGAAAAACTTGAAATTGTTAGGACTCTTCTGGTCCATAATATTTGAATGGTCAAATTCAAAGTTGAATCAAAGATGTTCAAATTGTCATAAAACTGAGGAAAGAAAGCCCAAGATGAATTCCTTTCTTACTCAGATGCTTCTACAGATGAATGTCATTCATGTTTGGTGCCTGACACCTGACACCTTTCCACACTACTTTGTTAAAAAGGCACACACACACACACACACACACACACACAGAGCACTAATTCATCACTCCTGATGTTTCAGAATTACACCCAGGGAAGGCAGTTTTCCTTTTTCCTTCTATAGGGTACTTTTTAAAGGATTAACTAAATTAGTTAAGGCTTCTATAGTCATAGGTAAAAGTCCTTTAAAGTAATACTTAACAAAAGTAAATGTGCCCATGAATCATCTAGAGTTTTGTTAAAATGTATTCTGATTAAGTAAGTGTGAGGAAGAACACTTGAGTGAGCAAGCACAGCAAATTCTCAGGTGACAAGATGCTGTACTCTATGTATCACATCATGTTGAGAAGGGGAGCCATAAAGAATTGAGCATATGTAGATACAGAAATAGGTCTGAATTTTTACTTATTTACTTTTTGTAGAATTTATTTTTTATTTTTTTTAATTGATTGCAAATATATAAACATATATATTACATCATTATCTATCATTCTCCCATCACCTTGTCACCCGTGAACCATCTTAATTTCTTGTGCCTTCCCCTGATTTTACTCTCCTTCTCCTCTCTTGCTCTATGCTTCAGTTCTGTTGGCTTCATCCAGTTACTTTCTCCCCAGTTCTATCAACCCAGCAGTCTCCAGTGCTACTTGAGAATAGACATCTCATACCACTTCCAACTATTCCTGTTTGGACTGAGACTATCTCAGAAATTTTTTTTACACTGAGTCTTTTAAAAGACACACTTGTGAAATATGCCCATCTGGTATTTTCAGCTAATGGTCATAATATTTTTTAAAAAGAGGGGGGTTAACGAGCTGTCCCTCTGGTAGGAAAAAAATAATTTATAATCATACTGAGTAAATCTTATTGTGGTTCAAAACACGGTGTGGACATAATGTATGAGGAAGCTTCAGGCCCTGAGTTGATTGTTTTAAAAAGAGTAGCTTAGTCAAAAGCTTCTGTACAGCAAAAGAGACAATAATCAAAGCAAAAAGAAACCCAACCGAATGGGAAAAATTTTTTGTGCTCAATACAAGTGATAAGGATCTGATAACAAAGATCCACAAGGAACTCACACAACTTAACAAAAACAAAGCAAAAAGTCTGGTCCAAAAAATGGGGTGAAGAGCTAAAAAGACAACTTCTCAAAAAGAAGAAATACAAATAGTCAATAGGTATATGAAAAAATGCTTAACATCACTAATAATCAGAGAAATGCAAATCAAAATGACAATTAGGTATCATCTCGCACCAGTAATGGCCCATATAAAGAAATGGACAATAATAAATGCTGGTGTGGATGTGGAAAGAAAGGAATATTTTCACACTGATGATGAGAATGCAAATAGGTTCAGCCACTATGGAAAACTGTATGGAGGAAGCTTAACTACTGAAAATGGAATTCCTATTTGATCCAGCAATCCCACTTCTGGAAATCTACCAAAAGGTGACAAAAACTCTAATTCATAAAGATACTTGTACCTGGATGTTTATTGTAGCATTAGTTACAAATAGCAGGATATGCAAACAACACAAATGCCCCAAAACAGATGAATAGACCAGAAAGTTGTGATATATGTACATAATGGAATATTTTCCATCAATCCAAAAAGACAAACTTGTGTCACTTGTGGCAACATGGATGGAAACAGAAGCAATCATGTTGGCAGAAATAAGTCAGAAAGAAAAAGAAATACTGGCTGCTCTCACTTATATGCAGGGTAATGGGAAAACAGACATACAAGAAAAATTTAAAAATAACTTTCAGCAGAATTAAAGTACAGAGCATGAGAGGGAAAGGGGGAAGTTGGGGGTGAAAGGGGCACAAAAGGTTGAGTCGATGGTTCATGGGTGATAAGGTGGAAGGTGGTAGCAGAACCCTGGGGTAGATAACGATGTTTAGAATAAAAGAAATTGTGCCCACAAAATATTTTTTAAAATAGATTAAGTAAAAAAAAAGTAACTAAAGAGGTTCCTCCCCATGGTATGTGCACATCTGTCACATTAAGTCCACAGCTGGCAAGAATGTGAAGGAAGTATCATGTGCATGACTTATGACAGCAACTATTATCTTCATTTTGTCTCAAGTCCCTCGGGGAGAGAGAAGCCCTGTCTGTTTCAAGATCTACCTCTGTACATCCATTACACCTGAGGGAGACTAATGTTTAAAGACTCACAGCTAATTTTCCCTGGCAAAAAGGATATGCACAAAAATGTACAGGAAAACCCATGGAATCTATGGAATATCAATCATAATCTAAAAATAATTAATCCCTCAAGATAAGTAACTTAGCAGGAAATGGCAAGGATTTTATTAAAGACAAAAGACCCTATTGCATTCCCTGAATGTTTTAAAAAGAAAAGTCTGTTGACATCAAACATGTAGACCACATGGATTAAATTAGGTCACTCTTTGTGTTATAGTTTAAGATTTCATAAAGTACAGCTTGTGGTTAAATCATGTGTTTCAGTTCTGAAAGGCTGGTTGATGACTTCCCAATCTTTTCAATATCACTAGTAATATTTACCCAGCAACCAACACAGCACTCTTCAATCTGGTCTTAATAACACAGCCCCCAGTTTTGTAGCCCACTCCACATTTTGGTTCCCAATAAACAAATATTTGTGGTGTGTTTGTGGGTTGTTCAACTGCTAGCATATTTGGCAAAAATATGAAGAAAAAAGGACACATCTGTAGTTCCTAGGTTAAATGCTATTGGGAATGGGAATTCATTGAAAGTATCAAGACATTTTTCTTCTTTCAAAGGTTTAGTGACAGCTGATGGAAACTAAACTGGGACATCTATTCAAGGGGGAGAGTTCTTGAAAAGCATCTAATGAGAAATTTTTCTTCTACACCTAGGGCCCTTCCTCTCTTTGAGGGCCCCAAATGCTCAAGCATTAATAGGGGTTCAGATAAGCAGGAAACAGAGAAGACAATGGGAGAGAGAGATTTCCTTTATACATATGCAAGGTCTCCAGATGCTTCAGTTTCTGAAATTCTTAGCATGAATCTGGGCATAGACTTAACCACTTGGGAGCTCACATAGGCAAGGAATGTTTATTCATCTCAATATCTTCCTGTTTTTAGGATTACAGGCTGTCAAAAACAAAGACATCAGCAAGTCCAGGCTGTCTGTCTTGTTTCACTTAATTCATTTTGTTTGCAGTCATAACAAGCATGTTATTTATTTAGTTGTAAGAACATACCAAAGTAAGGATGCATTCACTTTAATCCTTTAATTTAACAAGATCACATACTTTAGGAAGCCAAAGGCTTTACAGCAAGATTAGAATAAAGGGTTCTGTTTCCTCTTAGATTAAAATAGATATCCTGAATATTTGATTTGTGGTATATCATTATGTTTGATATTTAGGTGCTCTCTTGCTGAGGTCTAAATTAGTATGTTTATTAAATTCCCTCTAAGTGGCATTTTACCCACTGTGTTTACATTTAGAATCATCTTTCATGATAAAGTCTGTCATGAAATGGGAAAACTGATTTACTGCCTACATTTCTTCCAAGTATGGTAGCTAAGACCCATCTGTCAACAGAAAGAAAGTGCATGCACACATGCACACACACACACACACACACACACACACACACACACACACACATGAGCTTTGGTTCCTTAAAATATCTACTTACTTTGGTTTTTAGCAGCAGGAGATGGTATTAAGTCACTTCTGGTTCCTGCCAATCTTTTTCTTTATTGTGTACTCTCATCATAGCTTTAGGAGGCAAGGCTGGGTTGGCATTCAAAATACTGTCTAGTCTGATAAGGTTTAGGTACTAACATTCTTTTGAACAAGGGATTGTTCACTGCAAACCACAATCCAAACACTAAGGCTAAAGGAATAAGTTGAGATACATTTTTTGAGATGCATTTTAATATATTTAAAATAATTGGCTTGAGTTGAAAAAAAACATTGTCAAAATACCCCCTAAAATATGTTCTTCCATGAAAGGAATTCTTGAATGGTTAAAAGAGCAAAAAGACTATGGAAATTTTAAATCAGTTTCTAGCCTTTATGCAGACAACTTGCCCTTCTACTTCCAGCTTCTGCCTCTATCCACCCCCATTTCTGAACTACTCATGAAAGAAGGAGGTCTCTAACAAAGAGTGAACTAGAGGAGGTGAAACAAAGGCTAGTGACAGAGTCCACAGCCAGGGCTGCACTTTCGACATCAGTCTTTCCTTTGCATAGAAAAGCAGAGAATACCCTCTTCCACCTCACTTATTTTCTGCCCAGTCCCTGTGACATGTCTAACCCATGACTAGATCCATGTCTGTCCATCCATGACCATACAGGCAGCCCTTTCCAAGTCTGTCTGACTCAAACCACCACTGAAGAACATGGCCAAACCAGGAGCATCTGAGTTTACTGAGATTTATCAGATTAATGAATCCAAATACCTTCTCATTCCTGAGAAATTGGTGCTCCAAGGAGGTAAATTGTGGTGGGAGGGAAAGGAAAACAATCTGAAGAATGACTGAATGTCATGAGGGCAACTGGCACAGAGAAGAAAAACAGCGTGTTCACAGTACAGAGAGTACTTGGTGAACAGACCTGTATCTGTGCCCCTCCTCCTTCAGCCTATAAGTCAGGAGATATTCCAAATACTGCAGAAAATGATCAATTAAGCACTCTCAACAGCTCTAGAAGAGGTGACAATGCTCAAAATTATTAGTATTCTTCCTTCACCTTAGAGATGGGAAAAGATGTACCATTAGAGGTACAGAAAAGTTAAGTTGCCCAAGATACCACAACTTGGACATTCTGATAAGCAGAAAGGGGTAAACCCTGGCAGTCAGGCTCAGAGTCCACATCCCCAGCAAACTTTATATTAATTTTATGATATCCCATAAAAGAAGGGACTTAACCTCGGAACCCCAAGGGTCTATTTAGGAAACTAGAGACAAAGATACACCAAGGTGTGTTATGAGAATTCAATGTGAGCATTTGTAGCAAACTGAAAATTCCCTTTTAAAGGAATAAGGTATCTGCAAAAAAGAGGGTATGAAAAGGAAGCTTCACCTGCCTCACACTTTTGCTGTTGTGTCCCTGGGTTGCCCACTGACACCTCCGTGTCCCCATGACAGACAGGTTCCACATCACATAGGTGGTTCCTCTGGTCCTGTCTGAAGATTAATGAACAGCTGCTTATATGGGACCACAGGGCACTATCATCTGCAGCACAACAGAAAGGAGCAATCAAGCAGAGAATATTAATAGCAAGCCAAATCCTCATCTTCTGGAACTGCAACAGAAAACTTGGGTTATTTGTTTCAATATGTTTTCATTCTCACTCCATGAGCAAAATTCCTTAGCGCTAACTGGGTAAGATTTCAGCCTGCCGAGAATGATTTCCATTTACCAGAAACTGCCTTTTTCCTTTCACTTTACATTTTCCAAAGCAAGATACTGTTTTGATGTTGTCACATCAACAAAATATGTTTTCACTGCCCACAAAGGTCTGAGGAAACTGCAGCATGACCAGCAGAGGCTGCAGGCAACTGGGGGATACAAGAAGCAGGTTCCACTCTTGGTGGTCCCACTGTGTGACCCTTTCTTTAAGAGATCCTTGTGTTTCTTTACCATCCTCTATAAACTGTGACAATCTCTTGTGTTCCCTCCCAGCTCTAACTCACTGAAGCTTGAATCACCTACACAATGGCTATGTATTGTCTCACATTTCTGGATGCTACAAATTTGAGATCAAGCTGTCAATAGGGTTGATTCTCCCCAAAGTTGTGAGATACAAAATTGCCCCAAGCCACTTTTCTAGTTGCCAGCAGCTTGTTGGCAATTTTTGACATTCCTCAGCTTGTAGAATTGCTCCCATCTCTGCTTTTGTTTTCACATGATGTGCTCCCACGTTATGTCTCTGTTTCTATATTTTTCCTTTTTTATAAAGATAGAGTGATATCAGATTAGGGGCACACCCTCCTTCAATATGATCTCATTTTAATCTGTCTAATTATGCCTGCAGTCACTCTAATTCCAAATAAGGTCACGATCTGAGGCAGAGGAAATAAGGACTTCACATATGAATGGCAGGAGCATATCTCAATTCAGAATAATGATCCCTTCTCCTTTTTCTTCATAGAAGGTATCCCAATTTGATATTTTTAACTGTTATTCTTAGAGTGTATGTAATAAGATGCTAAACTATAAGTTTCCAGTTAGGTGCCAAAATAGATGTTAGATATCAGTGTGATATATGAAGATTACCAGCAGAAAACTTTGAAATACAAGGGTAAGAAGAGAGATTGAATCAGCAATCAGTGCTCTCAGACTTGAATGTGCATATGAAGCACCTGGGGATCCTGTTATAATGCAAATTCTGCTTTAGCAGGACTGGGGTAAGCACAAGATTCTGCATTTCCAAAAACTTCCCAGACAATATGGACATTTCTGGTTCATCAGTCACGTTTTGAGTAGTGTGGAACTACCCGATAGATTAATAACAATGACGTAAAAGAGATTAATGGCTAGAAAGAAAGGATTTTTGTTGGAGGATTACTTTGCTGAGGTGAACTATAACTACCCCTCCCACTGGCCCACATAAGGAACAGATACATACATCAGAGGAAGCTGCTTCCAGACCCACAGCTAGAACAGGACACTTCAACTGAAGCTTTGGAAGTTCGCTACTTGACTAGCAGATGTTGGGTATAGAGGAAAATGTGTCTGACTCTTATCTGGGAAGCCTCATAGGTTAGAGACTGAGCTGCTGACTGCTCTGGTGGCAGGAACAAATGAGAGATGACAATGTTAGTATCAGCCCGAACTTCAAGTTTGTCAGCAAAAAGGATGGGTGAAAAATGGGCAATAAACCTAGAGGAAGCTGTCTTGCAGTAGCACAAGTCAGGTATGGAATTTCTGACACAGTTTTCTCTCCTCCATTCCCATGCTCCAAAGCTTGGAGGAGTCAGAACAGCAACTAACAAGCAGCAGAGGTCAATGACAAAAAGAAAGGAAGCCAACCATACTCTTTCTCAGGCTTTCACTTCAGGAAGGGGAGAATATTTAAGTCAAACTGAGATTATGCTGCCAGCTTCCAATGATTAAATTAGTTTATTACCTAAGAGTGAGAAGGAAAGTCATAGGGGTCCCAGAATTACAAACAGAAATTAGGGACAGGGTGACTTCCACTAAGTAGGTTTAAAAAGATAACAGGAGATAAAAATAAAGGTGATTTTAGGAAATCACTCTAAGCATCCTATAAATTCAGTGTGCTAGCAAAATCTATTTATCCTTGGCAGAAGATAGGCTCCATGAGAACAAAATCCTGAATATCTTACTGATGGCTGTGTTTGTGGTTGCTATATTTACATGCACAGTTTGTGTACTGCAAAATGGCACTATGTTGAAAAGGACAAAATAGAATTTGTAGACATCATAAACTTGAGGGTTTATGACCAAATTTTTCATCAAAGGCAATGTAATAATACTCTTCTCAGTAAACTCAAAAAACGATGACAATTTTCCAAAAGATATAAGTAAAATATCTTGAAGAATCTAATTCTCACAAAAATTCCTCTCAAGCCCCTATATTTTGGGTCTTTAGGATTTCCCAGCATATAGAGAGTTTCAGTGAGAATTTCATATTAACCTTTTTTTATTAATCAATATTGAATTACTAATATTTTAAAAGAAAGTCCCAGAATGATTGCAGATCATGAGAGGATGTGCCAAAAGGTTAATTACAGAATTAACATATATATATATATATATATATATATATATATATATATATATATATATATATATACCGTTTACAATTATACAAACATGGAGAAAATACATTTTTAAAAATTCTATTTATAAAAAAAAAACAAAAAAAAAATCTAAGGATAAACTTAATAAAAGCTGCATGGTCTATGTGAAGAACCTTTACAACATCCAAAAAAAGACTTCAATAAGTGGAGAAAAAAAGTTGTATCTGAAAGGTCGGTGGGGAAGGAAGGAATGGAATTAGGGCTATGAGAGAATGGCAGGGAAATTTGAAGGAATGGCAGCAAGGAAAGAGAGAAACAGGAGGCAGGCCAAGTAGAATTAAGAAGAGTTTATTGCCGTGAGCTCCAGGCAAGGTATATTAATGCAGGATGGGGGATTAGTGAAGTCGCACCCACAAGTAGTTGATGTCTGCATTTATAGGGACAGGAACATGGGGGTGGGTTTTGCTAGTGTGACAGGCAAGGTTGCAGGCAAGGTTTTGGAAGTGGTTGCTCTCTGGGTGGGGTGGGTAAGGCTGAAGACAGTCTCAGCTGTAGCTGGAGACTTGGATTGGGTGGTGTCCATAATCCTCTTAAGGGTGGAAGATCCCAACATCCCCAATCTGACCTTTGATGGAGATTCGCAGCTCCCCAACCTGACCTTTTAGTATCTACTAGTACACCTTATCTTCATCTTACTAGATGACAAATAAAAATATAATCCTGATAGATAAGAAGCTAATTATCCTCACTTTAGCCACTGCCTCCATTTACTCACCATCCTTGTACCCACATAATCAATCTCCCAGTAATTGCAAAAATAACTAAACAACTAAGTTATAATTTTATTTTAGATGTATGAACCAAAAAACTGGAAAACTAACAATTCGGCAGTCAATTGTGAGACATAAAGTAGCTTTAAACAAGGGGATGCTATGGTGATAAAAAGATTAACCTGCCAATTTGTGTATTATAGACTGGAAGACAAGTTGATATTCTAACCACTGGAAAAGTTCACATGAGCATGTGGGAAGATTTCAGCACTTGAAATAAATGGCTAGTGAGGAAATATGCAACATGCAATGAAAGATACATTCTAAGAATATGTAAGAAATTCAATAGATTGCATATGTGCAAGGTAAATGATTTGGTCAGGCTTTTTCCTCCATGAACATGTATAGCCAGCACTTGTGATTTTGCATCTTCCCTATGATTGTGTGGTCAGCGGGTGCATATATGTGTTAAGTGTACACCTGGGCCTATAAGAGAAGGGATAAAGGGATGCTAAGAGCACAAGCTCAAGATAGAGAGCACAAGAGAGAAAGTATGAGAGCCTCACACAAGAGTGTGAGGATTCCTAGGGGGTTGGAGACTCTCCTTCCTTCCTCCCAACCTCAGCCCTTCCCCCTCCCCACCACCCAGTACCTTCCCTGCCCTGCCTGGTATGTTTGTGTAACTACTACAACCAATAAAAACACCTATGGGGATTGGTGAGCCTGGTGATTACAACTTGCATTGAGGATTACTGACATTACAATATGTGAATGAAAATAAAAGAGGAATTACATTTAACAAGTTTTAATTTGCAGTGTGTGGGGGAAAATGTTGTATAATTCATAGAAACAAGGAAGTCAAGAGAAAGTTGAAGGACGAACACAGTAGTCATTTTCAACATTTTCAAATTCAAATTCAATTTATCCATGCAAAGGTTCCAAGAAGGTAGTGAGAGAATTATAAAGTAAAAAATTTATCAGTACTGGAGATAGATCTTTGTGAGATATAATGGTTTGCAAAAGCACAACCTTCACCACCCTCAGTTTAGCTTGTTGAAGCAACTTAGATTAGTCCAGCAGCCATAGCCCAAACTGTTGCCAATATCACTCAGCTCTTGATAGGGAAATTTAAAAGAAATGATAAAGAATTAAAGAAAAAGTATTGGTGTCACTGAGGCTGGGTTGGCAATCCAGGATCCTGCTACAATGTGAGTGCCCCCTTTCCCACCAAATTACAAAATTCTCCTCTTGCTATATTAACAGAACATCCAGTATAGACCTGTGAATTTCTTTCAAATGCAATTTATGCCATTGGTTTCACAGTAATTTATAGTAAATGACAACTGAGGTAGACTGTAGTCATAGCACCTGTTTAGATTTCATGCTGCTCTATATGATTTAGTTGTGATACTGACTTGCCTCAATCAACCACATACTCACACACAATTTCTAGAAACTTCATTCTCTGGAAGGCTTGATGCAATTCCTTACAGAACAAGCTCAACATTCACAATTAGCTCTCCTAGTATCTCTCCCAATTGATAAAAAGCATGAACCCAAAGATGAATGCAACAAAGCTAAGAGAATGATTTTGTTAAATTGGATTAATATCAATTGGAAGTAATGGTGAATGAACCATAAAACCCTAAAGCAGCATGGATGTATTTACAGAAGATTGAAAAAAGACACGTGTGATTTTTCCTGAGTCTCAAGAGGTAAACCTATAACTTACAACCAAGAAAACCAAGAAGCAAAGTACTACCTATAACTCTAGACAAATGGAAAAAGCAATAACAGAAATTATGACATAAAAAAGCAAACCAATCATTATGAGAACAACTAAAGTAACAGTTAATGGAAAGAAAGTTATACAGAAAATTGACACTGAGAAAGTGCAAGGAGATAGATGCTCCGAGTGGGTATCGACTGCTGTGAACAGACATTGACAATGAAGGGCTTCATGTGCTTTTTCAGATCTGTATCTCTGCACATACAACAAATCATCACCAAGTGTCAACACAAAAGTCCCTAAAGCAGTGGCAAACAAATTGTACAATTCAGATTTTTTAACATGGAAGAATCTTTAGAATCCATTGGTTTTGAGAGAAAACTCCAGGTGAAATGTCATATGCTAATCTGGGGAGTTGTATTTCAGGCAGTAGGCATGTAAGTCCATTGAAAGAAAAAAAAGTTAGGGGCAGGTTAATATTTCTTGAATACTGCTTTTATTATTATTTTGTTTGTATAATAAAGCAGTGATTTCAAATCAATATTTAGCTATTCAGTTGCCATAAATTTCTTAAGTCCCAAGAAAGAGAAAATAATAGGAGGAAGAAAACAAAGCAACTCCATAGGAATGAAAAACTGCTTTAAATGTTAATATTTGTCCCAGAAACACTGACATTGTTTTTGGCGTGTCTATACGTGTGTGTGAGCCTGTGTGTTTTGATAGAAAAGGGGAAGTTTCATTACCTGAGGCACTGTGTGAAAATTTGAAATGAAATCATTCATATCTAATGAAGCAATGGGGATGCAAATTATTAGCTAGCACATAATAATATTAAATAATAAGATTGAGAATCTCTGAATAAATTAGGGCACAGAAAATTAAACTGATAGAAATGAAATAGCATATAAAATAAAAACCTCCTAAAAGTTATTCCTAAAGTCCAATAGCAAGATTAGACACTGCACTGCAGTAAACAACTGTAATGGGGTATTATTCCCAGTCTGTATGAATAACCCTCTAGAGTTACTCAGTGAAAACCCAGGAAACCATAAGTGACCACACTGTTTGGTGTGGATATGACTACCAGACTTCTTTTCTATCAATAATAAGTCCAAAACTACTTAGGTGCTAACTGTAGCTTAAATAAAGGCTAAGGCCTTAAGAAGCAAAGCACCTGATTTCTGGACCATATTCATGTACCCATAAACATTTAAATTACAAAGAGACTGTGATGAGACATGATAACATTTTTTGAAGTAAATTTAGGTATATTTCTCTCTTATAAAGATAAATTTTTATTGACATGGCTTCTCTCTCGGCAAAAAACAAGAAAATAAAATGCATCAAACTTTAAATTTGGAGCAAACAGTATAGTATGAAAATGTCTATCACAGAAGAGTGAATAGATGATTCTTATCTATTCCACCTTACAAATGTGATCCTTCGACAAAGAAAAAAAATCAGTTTAACATTTTCAGATATTTTACCATGAAAATAGGTGAGAAATAATTGAAACAATTATTTTGAGACCACTTCAAAGTACCAACAAGTAATGCCAATGTGGTGTTAAACATTGATAATCATTAAATTGACCTTGGATTGAACTTGTGACTTATACTGCAGAACATATGTTACAATGAAAACTCAGAATTACACATATATGTGATTCTTTTACTGCTTCCAAATATCTCTGGGGTTTTGAAATATTCAAAATCTGCCACAAAGATCTCATTTATATGCCTTTAAATTTAGACAGCTATAAAAAGATTGACAAAGTCAATATGAATATATTGTTTTCAAAATTTAGAGTGAACTGACTAATTTTGCTAATGAAATGCCTTTATTAAAGGAACCAAAATGTTTGAAATAATTAGCTGGTTCTTGATGCACAGAACCTGCTTTACCTGATATAAATGCTAGATGAAACCTCTTTAATACAATAGTTTACTATTTAAATTATTGAGTCAAATAATGCAAAAGTATACTGTAATACTTGCCAGAGGCTATTTAATCTACCAAGGGAGCAATGAGTGTTAGATCATTTAAAATAATGACACCATCTTTCTTCCCTCAGAATAAGGAGCCTGGGTGAATATTTAATAAAAGAAATTCAAGACAGTCTCAGGGAAAAAAAATCCACTTTAGAACTGAGTGCCTCACAAATTCAAATTGTTTGCTAGCATAAGTTTAACATCAACACTATTCATACCAAACAGAGATCAAGCCAGTAATGTGAAGGAAGATCTTATTCCAGAGAACCAGAGAAGACCATATTCATTCTGCCTTTCAAAGAACTGTCACTATAATTGCTGTAATGATAGACTGGTTTTGTGGCAGCACTTATGCCATAATTTGATTCTAAAGAAAAGGTTCAGTGTACCCAGAATTTCCACATACCCTCCCCTGCCTTCTGTAATTAGAAATTCTAGGCATTTTCCTGAGTTTAATGAAGCAAAGCCTGAGGCTGAGTGAAGCAGAATCAGAGCTGTCATATGCCCCAGTGAGTTAGATCGCTGACCACATGAAGCATCTCAATTCTATATTCCTGGATCTTGCCCCAAACCACATTCTTCATGCTGAATAGTGATCGTAAAAAAAAAAAAAAAGGCTAAAAGGTTTCACTCCGGATAATTCCCTTGCTGTTTCCATGTCCCTAAAAAAAAAAAAAAAAGGGTCCACTAAGGTAACCCATCTAGTTCATTGTTCTGAACTTGGAACCATTTCTGGCATAAAGAAAGTCTCAATAAATATTGCTGAGTCAATATTAATTGACTACTAACTCCCAGACAATCCATCCCAGAGGTCAATCTCCATGACTAGGACAGAAGTACCATTTTAAGGAAATGACAAAACAGTCTTATGCAGAAAACAATTTTTATTTTTATTTATTTTTTTTTTTCAGAGACTAGGTCTTCATATGTTGCCCGGGATAGTCCTGAACCCATGGACTCAAGTGATTCCCTAGCCTCAGCCTCCAAGGTAGTTGAGATTATAGGCACATGCCACCACACCCAACTATTTTTTTTGAGAGTAGGTCTGGCTATATTGTCTGGGGTAGTCTTGAACCCATGAACTCAAGTGATTCCTAGCCTCAGCCTCCCAAGTAGCTGGTATTACAGATGTGCGCCTCTGCGCCCTGCAGAAAACAATTTTTAAACGAACGAAGATGTTCAAGGAAAAGATGAGAATATGGTGCTTGTGAGTGTATGCATTTTTGTGTATATAACAAATAAAAAGTTACATATAATAATGTACAATACATATGTAATGAAAAAATATGTAATGTAAAAGAAAATTACTATGCTATCTTAATACCAAAATCATTATTTTTTTCTACCCTCAAACTCCTGCCCATCTGGTAATTACTATCTCATCTATGATAACACACCTACCCAGTCATCCAAGACAGAGCCCTCAGAAACCTTTGGAATCCACCATAACATGCAAGTTTATAATTAGTGACTATACTATGGCTATTCAAATCCTCTTTAATAGAGTCCCCAACCTCCCTCACCATAATGACACTGACTCTTACTTGAAATATACTGTAGTAATTCAGCCTTACCCTCTTTTCCCAAATATCATTCTTCTTCAAAGGGAAATTAAGAAAGGCTGGGTATATTCTTTATAGAGTAAGTGAAATTATTAAAGAATATTTTATTATATTTTGTGAGTTTTTTCAACATATCCCTAGATCTAAAGGCTAAAATTAGCAAGATAGAAATTGTATAAACTTTTGTGAATCTTTCAAATTAAACATTCTCAAAATTACTTCCAAATTGTAGGAAAATGTCTCATAAGGAGAATTTCAAGTTGACATGAGCAACACTTCCCCTAAACTGTGTGTTTGTTGCGCATGTGGAGCATATATGTTAAGCTAATGGATCCATCATTTGCAGAAATTATTTTTACAGGTTTATTTAGATATTATTGACATACACATAGTATATATCTACAGTACAATAATATCTAGAATTTATTTACACATGTGAAGCCATCACCACAAGCAGAATAATGAATACATTTATGAGTCTAAAATGTTTCTTCATACTCTTGTGATCACCATTCCTGATATTCAAATACCATTGTTTCTTAAGTTTTCACTGGGTGTTTTTGTTTTTCCCCTTGGTTTTTGAAGTGACAGAGTAAATCTACGATCTCTTTAACTTTTGCAGAAGCAGACTCCCCCCATCGATTTCTTTTATACTTTTAGGTTTTGTTTTTGTTTTTTAGTGGCTCAATTGGGGCTACAATATGTAGCTTGCTTTATCTACTTCAAAATAGCAGTAAATTGATTCTAATAACAGTCAATTGATATACAAACTTTGTTGCATCATCCCTTTGTACTAGTATTATATACTGCCTCATATGTTATAAACCCAATAACACAGTTATTACTTTATGTATTTCAATATCTTTTAAAAGAAAGAAAAATATTTATAGCCTTTCACATTTACTTATATATTTAACTATTTGCAATGTTATTCTTGTGGATTCAGGCACCATATAAGTTTTCCCATTCCAAAGGACTTACTTTTGTATTTCTTGTAAGATAAGTATGCCATTAACAAATGTTCTGAATCTTGGTTTATGTGAGGACACCACATTTTCATTTTGATTTCTGAAGGGTAGTTTTCATCGAGACACATTTCTTGGTTAACAGGATTTTTCTTCTTTCATACATTCCATAAGTCATTTCACAGTCTTTTGATGTTTTCTTGTTAAAAGTCAATTTTTAATCCTATTGAGGTTCCCTTGTACCTCATGAGTCTTTTTGTCTGGTTTTGTCTTTCAACAGTTTGACTGTATTTACCTGATATGGAGTGTTGTTGTGCTTGCTGGAACACTAGAGTCTAGCTGGGAAGAACAGAAACTTTTTCCTTCCCTGTGTATGTTCTGATATTTCCTTCAAATGGTGCTTTCCATGACCTGAAGCTTTCTCAATTGTATGCGCTGACAATTACTCGGCTGAAACCCCCCCTCCCAAAAAAAGACCTGCAAATCTCTGTAGATTTTTCTCAATACATATTTTCCAACTCTGACACTTGCCTAAAAACACTAGCTGCTTTGGTCTCACCAGATTCCCAGCTTCATGTCCCTAACTCAGTGAAACTACCAAGTTCCTTGAATTCTCCCTCAATATAGTACCATTCAGAAACTCTCCAGGCAATAAGTTAGAGAAATTATATGTCCTCTTCATCTATTTCTCATCTTGGCAAATGGTCTTTATTGTTCAGTGTTCAGTGTCTTTTTTATTATCTTAATATCTTTTTAAAATATTTTAAAAATTTATTTATATATAAATTTCACATCTTTGTAATTCCAGGGATTCACCCCCCCCACTGCTTTCCCCCTTTCCCCCTGACCCCAAGTTGTATGCTTCAATTTGGTGCTTAGCTTGTTTTGACTTTTCCTTATGGCTTTTGTTTAATTTTTTCCTATATCCCATATATTAGTGAAACCATTTGGTTTCTGACTTTTTCTTTTTGACTTGTTTCTGCTAATATGATTTCTTCTAAGTACATCCATGTTATCATAAAATCATCAAATTTGTCATTTTTAATTGATGAGTAACATTCCATTGTGTATATATACCACATTTTTTTTTCATCTGGTCATCTGTTTGGGGACATTTAGGTTGCTTCCAAGTCCTTGCAATTATATATTATAAATATATTTATAAATATTTATAAATTTATAAATAAATTTATAAATATTTATAAATTTATAAATAAATTATAAATAGTGCTGCAGTAAACATCCAAGCACAGGAGTCCCATTGTACCCATACTGAGGTCTCTTTTGGGTAGATTCCCAAGAGAGCAATTGCTGGGTCAAATTGTAATTCCATTTTCATTAATTTGAGGGTCCTCCACACAGCTTTCATAGTGGTTGGACCAGTTTACATTCCCACCAGCAGTGTAAGAGTGTTCCTTTCTCTCCACATCCTTACCAGCACTTGTTGCTGCCCGTTCTTTGGATGTGGGCCATTCTTACTGGTGTAAGGTGGTGTCTCATTTTGGTTTTGATTTGCAGTTCCCTTATTGCTAATGATGTTGAGCGATTTTTCATGTGCCTGTTGGCCATTTGTATTTCCTCTTTGGAGAAGTGCCTTTTTAGTTCTTCTCCCCATTTTTTGACTTGGTTTCTTGTTTTGTTTTTGTTTAGTTGTGTGAGTTCCTTGTGGATCTTCATTATTATGCCCCTCATCAATCTTGTGGAGGGCAAAAATCTTTCCTCATTGGGTTGGGCTTCTTTTTGTTTTTTTTTTCTGTTGTCTCTTTTACTATACAGAGCATTTTAGTTTGATGTAGTTCCATCTGTTTGTTTTCCTTCATTTTTTTGCCATCTGTATATGTTTCCAGAAAGGGTTTTCTGAATTGTATTTCATGGAGGGTTTTACTCAAGTCTTCCTCTATGTATGTTTATGGTTTCGGGTCTGACCTCTAAGTCTTTTATCCATTTTGAGTTGATTTTTGTACATGGTGTGAGGGAGTTGTCTTGGTCTATTTTTTTGCATGTCTTAGTTCAAATTTCCCAGCACCATTTATTGAAGAGGCTATCTTTGTTCCTATGTAAGTTTTTTACCCCTTTGTCAAAGATTAGTTGACTATATATGTGTGATTTTATTTCCAGGCACTCAATTCTGTTCCACTGGTCTGATCGTGATATCTCCATTCTCTTTTTTCTGGTCAGGAGGCTTTTTGAGATTTGAGGTCTTTTGTTATTCCATATGAATTTTAGTATTTTTTGTTCTATCTCTTTAAAAAATGTCATTGGGATTTTTACTGGGATTGCATTGAATCTGTAGATTGTCTTTGGTAGAATGGCCATATTGATGATATTAATTCTTCCAATCCATGAACAGGGAATGTCTTTCCATTTCCTTATGTCTTCTACCATATTTTAGCAGCATTCTAAAGTTTTCTTTGTATAGTTCTTTCACATGTTTTGTTAGGTTTATTCCCAGGTGTTTAATTTATTTTTGGTGCAATGGTAAATGGGTTAGTTTTTCATATTTCTTCTTCTATTTGACTTTTTGTGTATAGGAAAGCTATTGACTTCTGGGTGTTGATTTTGTATCCAGCTACCTTACTGAACTGGTGTATTATTTCAAGCAATTTCTCTGTGGATTTTTGGGGTTATATATATAAAATCATGTCATCAGCTTATAATGATACCTTCAGTTTCTCTTTACCTATTTGTATCCCTTTTATGTCTTTCTCTTGTTTTATTGCTCTAGCTAGAACCTCTAGTACAATGTTAAAAAGTAGTAGGGAGAGTGGGCATCATTGCCTGGTTCCAGACCTTAACTGGAATGATTTTAGTTTTTCCCCATTTAGAATGATGTTTGCATAGGTTTGCCATAGGTGGCTTTTATTATGTTGAGGTAAGATCCTTTAATCCCCAATTTTTCAAGGGCTTTTATCATGGATGCTGGATGCTGAATGGATGCTGGACTTTGATGAATGCTTTCTCTGCATCCATTGATACGGTCATGTGGTTTTGTTTTTCTCTTTGTTGATGTGGTGTATTATGTTAATTTATTTATGGATGTTGAACCATCCTTGTGCCCCTGGGATAAATCCCACTTGGTCATGGTGAATAATGCTTTTTATGTATCATCAGATTCAGTTTACCAGGATTTTGTTTAAAATTTTTGCATCCATGTTCATTAGAAAAATTGTTCTATAATTTTCTTTCGTGGTGCTGTCTTTATTTGTTTATGTATGAGTGTGATGTTTGCTTCATAGAATGTAAAATGTTTGGCATTTTCCTTCTTTCTCAATTTTTTGGAAAAGTTTTAGTAGTGCAGGTGTTATTTCATCTTTGAATGTCTGATAGAATTCACTTGTAAAGCCAGCGGGTCCTGGACTCTTGTTTTTAAGCAGAGTTTTGATGCTGCTTCAATTTCAATTCTTGTGATTGGTTTATTTAAGTTCTCTATATCTTCCTTGTTCAATTTTGGAGAGTTGTATCTTTCTAAAATCTGTCCATGTCATCCAGGCTGTTGTATTTATTTCCATATAGTTGTGATAGTAATCTCTTATTATCCTTTGGATTTTTTTTGTATCTATTGCAATTTCTCCTCTTTCATTTGTGATTCTGTTTATTTGAACTTTCTTCTTTCCTTTGTGAGCTTTGCAAGGGACTTATCAATTTTATTTATTTTTTCAAAGAACCAGCTTTTGGTTTTGTTAATCTTCTGGATAGTCTTTTTTGGTTCTAGGTTATTTATTTCTTCTTTTATTTTTGTTATTTCTTTTCTTCTGCTGGGTTTTGAGGGGTTTTTTTGTTGTTGTTGTTATTGCTGCTCTTTTTTTAATTTTTCAAGTTGGCAGATTAGTTCATTTTTTTGGGTTAGTTTCTTGGTTTTTGATATGGACCTGTATTGCTATGAACCTTCCTCTTTTTTTGCTGCATCAGGTATTTTGGAATGTTGTGTCTTCTTTGTCATTTGTTTCAAAGTCAGTTTTAATTTCCTTTTTAATTTCTCCAATTACCCATTCTTCATTTAGTAGCATGTTGTTCAGTCTCCAAGTGTTTGATGTTCTTCTTGCTTTCTTTTCATTGTTGATTTTTGGTTTGATATCTTTATGATCTGAAAGAAAAAATTGGTATTATTTTAATCTTTTTGTATTTATTCATGTTTGCCTTGTGGCCTAGCATGTGGTCAATTTTAGAGAATGATCTATGTGCATTTGAAAAGAAGGTGTTTCTTTTCCTTGTGGGTGTAGTGTCCTGTAGATATCTATTAGGCCCATTTTGTTTAGGTCTTCTTCTAAAACTTTTGTGTCTTTGTGTAGCTTTTGTTTTTTTGATCTGTCCTTTGTTGAGAGTGGGGTGTTGAAAT